>PVJX010032921.1:0-20075 GCA_004027295.1 Dolichotis patagonum
TCCACACTGCAGCCCGTCGCGCGCCCCACCCCCCGCTGTTGCGCGCGCTGCCTTTGTGTGCTGCTGGCGTGCGTGACCCTCACAGGGCGCGATTGTGGGGAGAGGGGCGGGCTGCCTTCTGAGTTAGAGCCGCCGCTGCAGCGCGCAGCAAGGCTGGAGTGCCAATGCTGCCGCTGTTGCACACACGCCGCTGCCGCCTCCCGCCCACCCGCCGCCGCTGTCGCCACCGCCGCGCCACCCATGCGCGCCGCTCACGCACAGGGAACCCTCACAGGGCACGAGCGTGCAGAGAGCAGCGGGCTGAGCCAAACCTGATGTGGCGAGATGGCGGCAGCAGCTGCGGTTGCTGCAGCCCAAGCTTTGGCTCTGTGGGGTTGAAGATGTCGGAGGGAAGGCTGGTAGGATTTTTTTCTCCTCGGTAGGAAGAATCAGGCACGGCTCCTCAGCGGGAAAAATCAGGGTGGTCTCGAGGTTTAGTTTTGCTTTGAGAGCCGCCGAAAAGGGAGGAATTCCAAGTTGGTGATCTGAGCTCAATCTAAAAAAAATCTTTAAAGTTGTTAAGGACCAAGAGTGGAACCGACAAAAATCGCAAGTGATAGTGTGGTCCAAGTTTTAGAAGTGATCACTTAAGAACAAAAACACAAAAACAGGCGCCACAAAGGACAGGACAAACATTGAACACACATAAACACACACTCTCAGAGGTTTTTCTGTTCGCAGTCCGGCTACCTAAAGGGAAATAATTCTTATTATAACCCTTAAATCCAACAGGCAGCATGCGACCTGAAACAAAAGAACAACATGTTCAAGCAGGCGAGCCACCCCAGATTTCAAAGGCACCAAATGCGAAGTCAGACGAGCAAAAAGCTCCAAACCACAAATGGCGTGAGGCCCCAAAGTACAAATCACAAATAAGCAAAGAATTACAAATTAAAAACTGCAAATGGGCGGTAGCAGCCCCTAACCCGAGGGCGTCCCGCTCCGGACGCAGAAGGAACACTGGGCTCGTCTGCGATTTCAAATGTGCGCACCCAAAGAGACAAAACAAATAGACAAGACAAAAATGTAAAAAAAAAAATACTTACAAATTGTCGGCCAATTGAAGAAAAAATAATTTGGGGGGGGGTCAGGTGTTAATCCCGGGCGGGACCCCAAGTGTTATAACCCAAAAATGAGACGACGTCCAAAAGAGGGGTTGAAAACAGCGCTTTTTATTCGTTTTAGCTGGCACCAGCGACACAGACGCGATGGAGTTTGCAGTCTGTGCAACCAGGTTAGAATTCAGGGGGAGTTTATAAGGAGGGAGAGTGCAGTATCAGGTTAGGAGGAGGGAACCAAGGGGCGAAGGGGTCTTGTGGCCTTATTTGGTATTAAGGAGAATCTCACGGTGACAGCTAGCTAGGTGGGAGATTAACAGCGCTTTGTCTCTTCATTGGAATTTGCAAAGGCTGAGGCCTTAAAAAGCGGGGTTTACCTACGTCCTGGAATTTAAAAAAAAACAGACTAGGAACAAAGAAATGGCAAATACAGAACAGAATGACAACACTCAGGTTAGAGTACAACAGTGAAGAGGAAAGGAAGGAAGAGAAAAGAAAATATAAGAAAAGTTGGAAACAAAGTTTTTCTAAATAAGGCAGGGAAAAGGGATTGAGGGGAGGGGAGGGGATTGGAGAGAAAAGAACTGAGATATGTTATGTACAGGTACAAACTGTCCATGATGCATGTGGTCATTATGTATATCTGAAGTATAACAAAATTAATTTTTAAAAAAGAAAATAAAAAATGGTAACCCTGAGGCAGATAGCATCTACATTTTACAAAAGAAAAAAATTGAACCTCAGAAAGGGTAGGTAACCTGCACAGTCACACAGTTACTAAATAAAGACTAACTTTTAATCCAGAAATGTTTCCAAAGGCTTATGTAATTTCTGCTGTACTATATGACCTTGCAGGAGATTTAAGAATACAATCTATCTCTTAAGTCTGTATCATTTAAGAAAAATTATACTCATAATTTAAACATAGAAAAGTATTCCTTGCATTCATGGCTTTATTTAATATTTTAAGATTACAATACAATATGTCAAATGGTAGAACCTCAAGGAAGCACCTGATACAGTCCTGTTCATCAAGCATTGTAAATAGTTAGTAGAGGACCAAGCAGTAGAGAACTATAGTTCTATGGGTCTGTTTGTGGGAATTCCCTGCCCTAGGAGAAACTTAAGAACTGGTCATTTAGAAACAGAGGTTCCTACAGTTGAGATACCAAGTGTAATGATCAGTTTCATTTTCATCATTATAGATCCTGACACTTGGCTCAGGTACCCATGCTCTCAGGCTTGGTCCAGGATCTAGGATCCCTTCAGTTGTCAGGGAAAGGGAAAGAAAGATTTCTGCACTCAAAGTCCAATCGTTCGACATGAAGTCACCCTTTCCACTAGTTCTTTTCTGACCTAATGTTCTATATTACCAAATGGTCTCTTACCTATTTATTTATGAATACATTGCTTTTTTGTAACCCAGTTACAGCAAACAAATCCTCCTCAAGAGGAGTCCTACTATTAGTTCTCTTTTCTGTGACAGCAGATTAAGAAAGTGTCAAGAGGCATATCCTTCTCTTTGTATTGAGTTAAATTGCTTTAAGGATTTATATCTGAGTGGCCACCTCCTCTATGGACTTCTCTAGTAATTATTCAAACCCAGGTGTCAGTGTCAGATAGATTAGTTTAAACTCTATTTCCTCTCCTGTACTGCCCAGGGCAAAATACAACCTCACCAATTCTCGGATTCTTCACATAGAATAAAGAAATAATATTGTTTATCCCTCAGGGATGTTGGGAGGCTTAGATGTTATATGTTAAAGCCAAAATACCTGAATTAATTGTTCAGGATGCGGTAGCTTTAAAAAAAATTCAGCTGAAATTCACATAACATTAAAAAAAAAACCATTTTTAAAGTGCAGAATTCAATAAAATGAAATGCCTTCATGTTTTGATACTATTGCCTCAGTCTACTTCCAAAACATTTTAATCACCCTAAAGGAGAACTGAATGGGTAGCTTTTTCACAAATCAAAAAATATTTTGAACTATGTGGGGAGTAAAACAAACAGCATCACAATGAGAATATCAGCAGCAAGATCATATTCTAATACTGATTAAGTACAACACTCCATTCATTGGTCTCTCATTTCTGGCATGATATTGTGAAACTTCAACAAAATATTGGTAAAATACCTAGCCTACTCATTTTACAGATTACTTTCAGGATTTTTCATTTCCCATAAGATCAATTTGTATGTATTTTATAGCTTTCTTGCCCTTTCCCAGCACCATCATAGCACAATGTCTCACTTAAGCACATTAGTATTCATGCCAACTTCTTGTAACACAATTTGTCACTGAGCCAGTCTAGGTGTTTGCTAATTCACTCAGAGTTAATTGTACACTTTAATCATTTTCATTGAATCAATTCCCATGTCTATAGCTTTTATAATCATAAGTACAAGCTGCATACTGATTACATTTTTCTGATCAGTTATATGTGATATATGACTATAAATTTTCTTTTTAATTTTCTTCTGTGACCCATAAATTGGCTTAAAAAGCATTTTCAAAAAGGAGTAAAAGCTTTGCAATAATAGTGGCATCCATGAAATAAATGTTCTTTTTTCTCTTAGGAAAATATTCTGATGTATGTATTCTGAGAGTCTGATTATATTAGTCACAATTAATATCACACATTTAACTTTAGAATATTCATTATTACCTATGAGAATGTTTAATTCCTCTCTTGTTTCTTTGGAGTATAATACAAGCTTTTTATAAAATAGGTTTTGATGATGTGGTTAGGCATTCCATTGGGTGAAATACTCTATAATGAGAGAAGTGTTTAGTACCATTCATAACCAGTGTCAATTGCTTATTTTGGCATAATGTTAGAATTAGAGAACACGATACTAGAAATCTATTTGGAAAATTTTGTTCTGCCTATCATTTTGCTATTAAATAACTTTAATTTTGGATCTGTCACAATCTTATAAAGGAACTACATTTTTAAAACTCACATCATTAAGTCTCATCTACTTTAGTAAGATGATATAAAGAAAATCTTATATAATCTCACAAAGGACTCTATATTAGATATAATGTGGTATCAGTGTTAACTACCTGGGTTTTAAAATTGTACTATAGCTGCATAAAAGCATCTTGCTATGGTTTCAGTGTGGGTAGGGCCACCTAGCGGTCCATATGTTAAAGGCTTGGTTCCCAAGGTGGAGCTATTGGGAGATGGTACCTTTAATAGACGGGGCCTATTGGAAGCTTCTTAGGTCATTGAGGTCCTGCCTTTGAAGTGGATTGCAAGCCCCAGTTTCTTCTTTTCATGTCTCTTTTCTTATTGGCTCATGAGGTAGGTTGTTTGCTGTATCACACACTCATGCCATAATGTGTTGTCTCTTCAAAGGCCCAAAGAAATGGGACCACCTTGTCTTGAACTGGAAACTCCAAATATATGAGCCAAAATAAACACTTTTCTTTTTCTTCATAGCTTATTTGTCTCATGTGTCTCACTATAATGATGGAAACCTGAATAACATAACTGTATTTGCAGCTAATCTTTCCCATGATTCTTTGAGAATTTCTTAACTTTTCAGCATCAAAAATAGTGCAGCATCCTCTTACTTTACCACATTTCAGAAAAAATTAGAGACAGAAAAATGAGTGTCATCATTTGGGAAATTTGAATAAATGCCATACCAGAATTATTCAACAAACTCTTTGAAATTTGCAAATTATGTCATAATACAAAGTTTGAGAATTCATTGTCAGAGTATTAATAGAATAATTAATATTTATTGTAGCTATTGATATGTTTGCACTAAGTAATAAATTGATGTTTTGTACTTGTAGTCTTTCTTGTTATCTGTAAAGATAATTCTTTGCCTTATTCTTTTATTTATTTTTTCTACTTGTTTCTATGCATTGGATTGGTATTTACTCCCCTACACTCATGCATATATGCATGTGTGTGCACACACACACACAATCTCAGAATCTAGATTTCATTAGGCTCTTCCTTTGTATTAGACAATAATCAAAACAACTTTACAATTTTCTTCCTGTTTTCTTCCAGGTTGAGCTCTCCTGGGAATTTAGTTCCAAATAAATATTTAAAAATTTCGCATTTTACACCAGAAATATTTGGGTTAACTACAAACTTCATTGGTTTTGTTGCTTGCTGATTTTTCTTTTATCCTGTATCTTCTCAACAAAACTCTTTAAATTTTTTAATCCTTGATATTCAGAAATTTTACCACAGAATATTTATATATGAATGTTGTTTATTTAGCCCTTTGTGGTCTCTTTCTACCTGAAGATTAATATCTCATCATTTATTGGGAAATCATTTTCTATTATTTATTGATTGATTTACTAATGTCTTCCTCTCTATTTTTTGTTCTTTCCTTTTATACATCCTGCTACTTGGATGTTGAAATTTTGACTTTAAACATCAATCATGTCTATTATTGTTTTCTCAAATTTCCTGTGTTTTTCTATGTTCTGTCCTATAAGAAACTTTTGATTAGATATTACAGTATACATGCTTTTTCTAATTCCATGATAATATTATTTATATATATGCATCATACTTTTTTTGAGACAGATTCTCACTATGTAGTTCATGCTGGTCTTGAACTCACTGTGTAGCCCAGGTTAGCCTCATACTCATGTAGTCCTCCTGACTCGGCCTTCCAAGTGCTGGGACTACAGGCAAGTGCCAGCACTCCTGGTTTGTACTTTCATTTTGATTGCCCTTTATTTATGTATCTTCCAAGACACATTATTAGCTGTGTTTTAAATTAGTATTTTTCTTGTTTATTTGTATAAGAAACCCTTATCATTTTGAGAACATTGCTTATACTTACAAATATTTTAAGTCATTTTTAATTTGCTATATTTAGTGTTATTCAGATGTTAGTTGTTATATTTATTTGTTTCTGAGATTCATTATTAGCTTTCCAAAGATGTTGTTTTTTGCAATAAAGCCTGCTTCTGATTAATTGTGGGGAAGAATCATAAAAAGGTGCTAAATGAGATATGCCAATAATTTGATTTCTAGATGTGGAAACTAAATATTTCTATTTATTTTGAACAAAAAAGCATCAAAAATTTGTTGTATAAGAATTGGCCCCCAGAGGAACAGTTATGTAACATACTGTGGCTATAGCTCCTCACTAATTATGCTGAAATTCCCAAAGGATCCTTTCTTTATATCATTGTCTAAACCTGAAGATCTCTAAATCACCCTGATTTACTTATTTTGGATTACTGTTACTTATTTCAGGTTTGTTTTTCTACCTATAGCGAGTATGAGTTTCAATCCACAAATTCATATGAGCCAGACTTTTCCATGTTCTTCATTTCCTATATATTATCTACTTAATTTTCTGAATCCTTCTGTACTTTTTCGTGTGTGTGTGTGTGTGTGTGCCTGTGTGTGAGAGTAAGCGAGAGGAGAGAGAGAGAGAGAGAGAGAGGGAGAGAGAATTATGATTTTCAATCCCAGTTCTATTCAAACCACCTTATCACTTTATGAGTACCAACACACAGGTGCTGCCTACATTGCAGTGGGTGTTACTCTGTATAATCAGCATCAATATTAGGGTAGGTTAATTTAACTATTTGTAAAGTCTACAGCTAAATAAGGATAGTGTACTGAGGAGCACAAATCACATTTAGGATTAATGTAAGATATCCTGATTTGCATATATATGTATATAAAACTTCTAACAGAAGGATGTGAACAATCAAGCCACTTGTGCACTCAATCAACATACTTAAGATGTATAATTAAGGTTTTCTAAGAACCCTAAAACTGTAAAGCTTAGTAACAATTGTTCTACCTGCAGTGATGCACATAAGCTCTACTCTTCTATGGCTTGAGTGCTGTGTCCCTGGCTGAAGATTCATGAGCTTCCACTGAAAAGACCCTTGGTACTACAGCCCACCCCCAAAGATGGCCCAGGTAACCCATGGGGAATAAGAGCACATATGCACATAAAAGCACCTAATAGACAATTGTAGGCATCCTCCTAAAGATTACGGTTCTATGGCTTTCTATTCCTACCCAGAAGAATGTCTGACTGTGGTATGTATTAGTAGAGTAAAATTTTTGTTATATTGAGTAACTCCAAAATAAACGTAAATACTTTGTAAAAGCAAACTGTGCTCAGCTTCTCTTTATTATGTCAGAGCCGGGGGCAATCAATATAGCAGAATTCACTATTGGTCTTAGATAAGCTTTCTTCCATACATGACAGTTATATTTTGTGTACTTGTTGTGATTTAACTGTTGATAGTTTTGTAAAAGTATTAAAACTATAGGTTCTAGAGCCAAAGAATGTCAAATTTTATATTTGCAATACATAATAATTACATTTATTGTGGGGGAGTTGGAACATTTACATTGCACATTTTAATTCATTTTATGTCCCCTTCCCTGCAGGGAAGCCTTCCCTCCTATCTCTGTCTCTTGTTTCCTTTCTCAATTTCAAAGGATATACCTCCTTGTTTCCTATTATCCATCTTTTATTTTATTATTCATTTGTATTATGGGTTTCGCATAAAAGAAAAACCATGCCATATTTAGGCTTGTGCATTTAATTTATTTCACCAAACATGATCATCTCAAGGTGCATCCATTTTCTACGAATGACTCTAACTTAACATTCTTTATAGTACTATACTGTTTATAAATATACTTTCTTCATTCATTTATCTATTGATGTACACGTAAGACATTTACAAGATTTAGCTATTATGAATTGTGCTGCTACAAACATGAATATGTATGTATCACTAAAATATGATGTCTTTAACACTTTTAGAAGATACCTAGAAATGGAATACCTGAGTTGAATAGAACTTCTAGCTTTATTTTTTGGAAGAATATCCATACTGATTTCCGTAGTAACTGCAGTAGCTCACATTCCCATAAAAATGTAAAAGAAGGGGCTGGGGATTTAGCTCAGTGGCTTAAGCACCTGCCTGGCAAGCGTGAGGTCGTGAGTTCAATCCCCGGTACCAAAAAAAAAAAAAAAAATGTAAAAGAGCTTCCCCCCAACACAGCCAGCATTTGTTATTATTTGATTTCTTAATGATAGCCATTCTTTTCAGAGTAAGATGGAATCTCAGTGTTGTTTTAACTTGCATTTCTCTATTATCCAGAGATGTTGGACAATATTCCATTTATTTATTAGTCATTTATATTTCTTCTTCTGACAAGTGTCTATTGATTTCAGGTGCCCATTTTTTTTCTTTTTTCTTTTAAATAGAAAAATTATAAATAATAATAAAACAGATTTTCAAAATAGGTTAGTAGGAAAATTACAATAATTAATTCATTGCATATTGTTGTCTTCATAGTAGTTATTCAGAATAAAAATATAGGCATGATCGCAGACGGAATTGGAAGGGAACTAAATCAAATGGAAGACTAGGTTCACTGTTGACTTTATGGGAAATTTGTTTTGGTTTTCATCCAATTTGGTTTGCAACCAGAATTATGGAACAAATTAAGTTCATGACTAAGGTACCACTGTATTCTTGAAGCAACAGATAGGTAATTTGGGGGATTATTTTAACTCCTTACTATTTATTGATCATATATATATATATATATATATATATATATATATATATATATAGTGTTTGTCATATAAGATAAACTGGCCCTTATTTAAGTTTCTGTGTCTGACTTACCTCACTTAAGACTCTGTTCTTATCTCACTTAAGATTGTGTTCTTGGGTTGGGGGTTTAGCTCAGCTACACCAGTGCCTGCCTGTCAAGTGTGAGGTTGTGAAAAAAAAAGTTTGTGTTCTCAAGTTACATTCATTTGTTTATAAATGTCTCAAGTTTATCTATCTTTATAACAGAGTAGTACTCCATTATGTATAAATACATTTTCCTTATCCATTCATCTGTTGATGGACATATACGCTATTTCCAAAATCAAGTTATTATAACTTGTGCTGCTATAAAAACATGGGTATTTGTATTACTAGTTTCTCATAGTTCATTGAAAAGAAAGTTTTGTATTATATCTCTTTGTTTCTTTGTGAGAATCTTTTTTTGTCTATGCTTTACTGTATTTTGAAGATAATCATACACAGTGTATTAACTAAACAATAGTTCAGGTCTCTCACTTTTGTTATGAAATTATCTTTTCTTTCTTTCTTTCTTTCTTTCTTTCTTTCTTTCTTTCTTTCTTTCTTTCTTTCTTTTTTTTTGGTACCCAAGATCAAACTCATGCTTATGCTACTGAGCTACATCTCTGGCTCTCTTTTTTTCATAAAATAAAAATTACTAAAAAATTTTTGTGTTTGTTTAAGCTTATAAGCTTATTTTTTTCTGTAGTAGTTTGTCCCTTTATTTCTGGTTTTTAAAAATTGTATACACTAACTTTTAAAAACTGAAATACTATAATTAGTTCATAGTTTTGTAAAACTGTTCACACATAAAAATGATTTTATAGTTGTCAATGTTTATCAGTTAAATTAGTAAAATTGCCAAGTTCATTGTTCTTCCATTCTTTCAGGGCATTTTACTATTAGACTACTATGATGGCTACTATCCTTGTCTCATTCTCTCCTACTAGTCTGTGAGATCCTTTAGGAGATAGAACAAGCCTTATTATTTTTGTATCTAAGGTCAGAGGTCAGTACCTGGACTATCATAGTAATTTAATAAATGAACATGGAATGATTGACTTATTTAATTAATGATGAATAATAAGCTATATCTCAATCAGTAAAAATATAGAAATGTAATTACTCTCTTTTTTTCTTTTTCAGGAATAATAGTCACTCTAGTACTTCCTGAATCAATAAACATTCTACCAGTCACCCAAATATAATCGTGACATAAATTTTGACAATTTTTGCATAGAATACTCAATGGGGCTATATACAAGCCCATGTAATTGCCTTAAGTTACAAACAGGAAATATTAGTCTACTGAATATCTGAAAGCAGAAGCTCCTTTATACTTCCTTGTTCACAATACAACCTCAAAAAGTATGAAGTGTTAAGCTGTTTAAGTAACTAAAAAAACATTTTGAAGGTGATAGAATCTTAATACATGTATGTTAATAAATACTGCTTCTCAACGAGATTCTCATTTTATCATGATGATTTAATGTAAAGACAGACTGCTTCATTATTTTTGATATAATTAAAGACAGGCCATGGTTCAGTCTTGAGTAAGCCAGTTCCATCTCCCACGACAAAATTATATCGACTAAATAGTTTAAACAACAGGACTTAATTGCTTTAGTCCTAAAAGCTGGAATGCCTGTGAGAACTCTTCCTGGCTCGCATGTGGCTACTTTCTTGTATGTGCTCACTTCTGGGGTGTAAGATGGGGTAGAGATTGTGCATGTGTTATTTCTTCTTGTAAGGGACCCAGTCTCATCATGAGACTGTCTCATCTTGTGACTTTATTTAAACTTAGATAATTAATTTACAAATCCAAATACAGTAACATCATATTGAGGGCAGGCTTTGACATATGAATTTTGAGGAACACAATTCAATCCATGGCAGTGCTCTAAACAGGTTTACAGTCTAACAAATTGAGAATTCATTTAATAAGTCAGTCAATAAAACATTTAGTACTTACTGTGTGTGGTTGGCTCTGTTCTAAGCCCTAGATTATAGCAATGAATATCAGCAGCCAAAAATCTCACGCCTTGCAGAACTCTTTTTTTGTGCTGGGAATTGAACTCATGACCTCACACTTGCTAGGCAGGCACTGGCAGATGCTTATGCCACTGAGCTAAATCCCCAGCCCTCATGATTCTTTTACCTACTTGAATCTGATGCTTTGCCTATTTTACCTAAGTCTCATTCTTAGATTTATTTTTACATCTCTTGCTAACTTGCTTCTAGGTAGGACTTCGACTATTAATCCCTTTAGCGATCAGGAATGAATAATATCCCATAAGAAAAGACAGTTACCGTTTTGAGACCAGACTATTTTTCCATTGATGGTGTGAACATATAATTAGATAAGTTGTCAACTAAACACTGAGGAAAGAGTATTTGTTTTAAAATTTTTTCAAATTGTATTCTATTTATAAAACAATTAGAAACTGATTATCCATCTTTATATAATTGATGAAGCTGAAAAACAAAACCTGGTTTTAAAAACTACATCTAAAATGAGGGCTCTGGGGGCTGGGGATTTAGGTCAGTGGCATAAGTGCCTGCCTTGCAAGTGCGTAGTTGTGAGTTCAATCCCTGCTACCAAAAAAATAAATGAAAAATAAAAATAAAGTAAGAGCTCTGGATCTGGCTAATTAAGTGGAATTGTCATATTTCTTCCCATGCATACAATGCAAAGCCTGAAAGTCAAGGTTTTGACATTGTTAGAGATTAACTCTAATAATCCTCTAATAATTAGATTAATATTTTTTTAAAACATAGCAATTGCAAACATTTACATTGGGGTACAGTCTGCATTGCCATTTATCTTTTGCTATATTTCAGTACTTCTCAGCTCCACTTTAAGCAATGATATATAAGTGTATAATTTTATCTAAGAAAGTATTTGAGAAATATTTGGTTTTTCAATTATCACCTCTCTTCTAAGAAATATGACCCATTTACCTGATACTGAGTTTTAGCAATACTTCAGTCTGAGGGGCTAAAAACTATAATTCTAGAATTCTTTTCATTAATGTTAGTACTGATTTCAGTGTATCTTTTAAATTTCGTTTGTTTTACACTTAATCTTCAAATTCATATATTAATGATATTTGGAGGTGGGAACTTTGGAAGCTGATTGTGTCATGAGGACTTTGCTTTCATGAATGAATTAATCCATTAATGGAATAATGAATTAAAGGGTGATTGAGGGATGGGCTTTGTTACAAAAGCAAACTTTCTCTGGCATGCCATGTGATAACTTGCACTACCCTGGGACTGCAGAATTCCACCTGTGTGAAGGCCCTCAGCCTTCAGAACTTCAATAAATAAATTTATTTTCACTATAAATTTCCCAGTCTCAGGTACAGAATTCTATTATAGCAATGGAAATCTAAAATAGTCAGTGAAAAAGAGTTTCCAGCACACTCTCTTCTGGTTGGTCTTGAAGCTGCTTTTGTAACTCCAAAGGAGTATAAACAGTGAAGACAAAAAAATGCTGTTTCCACTATCACTTTAAGCCCAACTTAATAAATCAGAGAAAAATGCTGACACAAGTAAAAAATGTAGTACAGGTACTGCAAACTGGTTAGCATGTTAGGTAACACACACATATCCATACACACATCAATAATCTTTTATGGTCAAAGTGGAGATATGTTGCTGTCTTATTAAACAGCATTGAAGATTGATCTTCTTTCCAATATTTTATTATGAACATGTTCAAATATATAAAATAGTGAAAGAATTTTACCCATATTCTCACCACCTATATTCATAATTAATATTTTACTTGCTTTACCACATATTCATCTATCTATCCATTCCTCTATTAATCCTTCAATTGAGAGGTGAAAATTTAAAGCATTTTTCACAGGCTTATTCAGTGGATTAAGTGCACAAGAGACCTTCTGATTTCTACACCCTTGACCTATATTCTGCTTTGCATTTAATCTTTATTACTTGTTGAATTTGATTTAGTTTTCAAATACTGATAACTTGGTAAAGAATGGCTTTTTGTATTGAGCTCTTATCTAATTGAAAGGGGTTAACTTAGTGGATTATTTATTTAAATATTATGGCAGTTGCTTAGCATGTGTCCAGAAGCTCAAATAAAACATGAATTATACTCATTTTAATAATAAGGTATGCTTATAATAATTCTGTTAAATGTTCTCATCTTCTGGGTACCATGATTTAATCCAGGATAGTTCATATTGCTACCAGCATCTCTTTGTGTACTATATATGTTAAATTAATTTAAGATTTAAAATACAATGATCTGTATTTACATTTGACTTGATCTTTGTCCTTTTCATCCTCCCAATTTTTTGATACATTTGATTCTTATTCATTTCAGTGATAGCATGGAGTGTGAAAGACCTAATAGTAAAGGTAAATCATGGAAAACTTGTCAGAAGATTATCAACTTCACACCCCTAAAATATGGCTCAAAAAATTTATAACAGTGCATTTGTCTTTAAAGCATGTCACACTAGATATATGTGTAAACATAGTCAAGACATTTATATGGATCAAAAGTATATCTTGTAACCTTTAAATAATTAAGTGTAATTTCAAAAAAGAAAAGAAACATAAATGAGTGAATGGAGTGAGCCAAAGACTTTTCAAAAGAGAATTTAAAGCTCTAAATGTGGGGTAATTTGTTTTGTTTCTGTTGTAATGAAACCATGATATATTGATGGCAGACCGAATTCTTCAATTGCCTTACAAAAGTAATGATAACCATCTCAGTTAAAGGGTCTCAGAACTTTCCAAAATGCTCTATGAGAATAATAATTGCACCTTGTTCACTTTTGTATACCCAGCACCCAGCACATGCAGCCAGAGTTAATGCTCAATTAATATTTTTGGATAAACAAAATTGTTCCATATTTGTATTTTTGCATGCCAAGCAAGTTCAGCAACACTGACTGATAGTTCTAGATAAGGGGTTGAGAAAATATAGAACATGAGCTAAATCTTGCACACCTATATCTGCTTTAATATTACACTAGCAAAGTTCATTACTCCTGAAAGAGACTACACCACCTACAAAGCCTAAACTTTTTGCTATTTGTCCCTTTACAGAAAATATTTTCCAAAACCTGCTCTTGGGGAAATGTTTAGGTAAAACTAAGCATAGGGAGATGCAAATAAAAATCGTAGGGAGATAGCACTTTACAACTTCTAGGATATAATTTTTAAAAAGAGAGAGAAAAGAAGAAAGAGATGAAAGAAGAAAGAGAACACAAATTTTACTCTGTATCTGCAGAAATTGCATCCTTCATGCATTGTTGCTGGGGAGGTAAAATGCTGCTACTGTGTAAAACAGTTGGGCAGTTCCTCAAAATTCAAAGCATAGAATTACCATATACTCAGTCCTACATACATGTCTCAATGTGCAAAAACAAGGAATCAAATAAATGTTGGTCTACCAATATTTATTGCAGCATTGTTTACAATTGTGAAAAGGTAGAAAAAACCTAGATGTCTGAATAAATGAATGCATAAACCAAATGTGATACATATATAAAATGGAATTTTATCTAGTCAACAAAAGGAAATACTGATACATGTCATAAAATGAATGAATCTCAAAAATGTGGTAAGTGAAAGAAGTCAGACACAAAAATGCAAATGTGTGATCCACATACATGAACTATGTATGAGATTAGGCAAATTCAGAGACAGAGGGTAAATGAGAGATTACATTGTTTGTGTGGCAGAAGGAAATGTGGAATTATTGTTTCATGGTTACAGAGGTTCTTTTTGAGATGATTAAATGATTTGACAATAGACTGTGACAGTTGCAGAACATGTGAATGTGCTTAGTGCACCTAAATTGTATATTTTGAAAATCACCCTTGTGTGTATGAGGAAAAGGATGGTTTTACATCACTCAGTCTTCTTTCAGGAAAATCGATCTGACACCCTGTAGTGGCCAACTTGGTTGACTCTGCTTGAACAAAGAGCAATTACCTCTACTTTGGCTAAACCTAGCCCTATCTCCGTGTACTGGTATGTACAAAGCTGGCTGAGCTATTTTTTTTTGCCTTCAATTGGCTCTAAGCAATATAAATAGGGCTAGCTGAAGTATTGATGCATAATCCTGGAAGCTAGACACAGTCACAGTTTTCTCGCCTCAGTGTCTCCCTAAATGGTTGAGCCTAGTGGGATGCAGAGCCAGTCCTCCAAGGCTGTCCACTGGGTTTGAGCTCCAAGATAAGAGGCTATGACTTCCCAGGGCATAAAAGTTTGCACATCAGAACTGAAGCACAACTGACTAAACATTAAATGATACCCTAATTGTGTTATACAGATCGGTCTTTCTGCGTATTGCAGAGGAGCTTTTTGGCCTCCTAGCTAGCCTGGCTCATGGTACTCACATAATTCCCACCATTCTCCCAGTCACTCATCTTCTATCCACTCTCTTCATGAATTAATAAAATCAGAGTTAGGCCTTGGGTCAAGGACTTTGTTGTGATCAACCTTCATATGAGCAGGACTTGGGACCTGTTAAACCCAATAAGTCTATGTCTTAGTGTCCTTATTCTTTCTGTGAGTTGCACTGAAAGTGGTAGGCTGGAATTAACCCTAGAATTTCAGTGATATTAGCGAGATTATAAATATAAACTTCCTGGACCACAATGAGGACGGGAAAAGGGACTTCTATAACACACCAGTATGAGGTGAACTGAAACAGAGAAAAGAATACTCCAGACATGAATGTGAGAATGGAAGTGAGTATTTGGACTGGAGAGACATATTAGAGGAATAATCTGCATAGCCCAGTAACTAATTAAATGTAGGGAAGAAAGAGAGGAGAGAATTATATTTATAACAACAAACATATTTTTGTAATTTATTATGTGACATGTTCTGTGTGGCTTGTGTATGTTGACTCATTTAATCCTCACACCAACTCTATGAGTTAGGTATTGAAAATATATATATGTTGCCTAAGGTGACACAGATGGTATTTAAACAAAGGTAACCTGGCTAAAAAAAGTCTTAACTATTTAACCATCCTACTGATATAGGAGAAATATAATTCCCAACCTGCCATATGTTGGATGTGCTGAGTTTGTGTCCGCCAAAAATCAAAGAATGAATTCCAAGGAACAATGGAGATTAAGAGTAGAAAATGTTGACTGAATGATGTCTCCTGAGAGACATCTCTGGAAGTGGGTTGCACCTGAGGTCCATTCTTGTGGATAATTTATACAGCAAAGTCACAGTGTGGGTACAATGTACGTCAAACTTCCATCAACCTTTAACATTACATATATAACTGCTTAGCTAACACTGATTCAATAAAGAAATGAGTCACGTAGCAAGGGTAATTGGAAAGAATAAAGGCATTTTTGAAAAAGAATGAGTTCAGATGCTCTGGTCACCTACCTGGGCAACTGATCCCTGTGTAGACATACTGGACAGGTGGTGCTATTTACAGAATAATGCCATGTTACTGTTTATCCCTTAACGAGCATGTAGGCCTACCCATTGCGTCTTTATCTTGAGGCCTGATCTTAAGATGTGCCTCCCGCCTCAATTGCGATGTCTTTTTCGCTGACTTCCTTGAGAGCCCAGTCCCTTTCTGACTGTACATTAATTCTATCTTACTTAGCTTCCTATAATTCTGCCTCAAAGAAGTAAGTATATCCCTTAAGTTTAAATCCCCTGTGCTTAGAAGAATGGTGAGGTTATTAAATAAAATAGAGAAATTAACAGAAGTATCTGGAGGAAGAGAAGAAAATATAAATGTACATGTATTGCTTAGATATTGTAGTGTAAAATAATTAAAACCTTTGGAATTCAGAAGTGCCAAGAGTGAATATTGATTGCCTTTAAGTGTCTATTACTTGTAACTCAAAAGTATCCCTAAACTAAGCAATTCTAGTACAAGCTATGTGACAACACCTAGGAAATGATAGAATACCATCACTCAAAACAATTCACTGAAGGTAACAAATTAAGGTAAATACAGCACTGGTTTTCTGATAGCCACACTGAGCCTTACCCCTCACCTGAGAGAAGGAAAGAGGATGAAGATGGGGTTCATAACCAATAGCCAAGGATTTAATCAATCATGCCTATATAATGAAACCTCTGCAAAAGCCCCAAAGAACTCCACTTGGATAGATTCCAGATTGGTGAACATTAACACATCCACATGCCAGGAGGTTGGGAACAGGTTTTTTTTTTGTGTGTGTGTGAGGGGTACTGGAAATCGAACTCAAGACCTTACACTTGCCAGGCAGGTGCTGTGCACTGAGCTACATCCCCAGCCCTGTATATATTCTTTTGTAAAATGTTCTCTTCATTTGCATTATTCATTTTAACTGAATTTTCTTACTATTAATTTTTTAGTTCTATATATGTATTTCAGAAATTTGTTCTTTGTCAGATATATAGTTCACAAATATTTTCTCTCACTGTAAGTTGTCTTTTCACCTCTTTTAGCAGGGTCTTTCATGGAACAGAAGTTTTATATTTTGTTGGGGTCTATGTAGAACAGGTTGTGCCCTGCTGTGTGTTACTCCATGTTGTGTAGAATATCTTTCAGGCATTGGAAGAATATATTCATGTTAATGTAGACAAACATGTAGTGTAGATGGTGTCAGTATCCATCACAAAGAAGACAAGAGAGAATTAAAATATTTCACAAATTAGTGATAGTGGATGTTAGTAGATAATTGAATGATTACTTTCCACTTATTATTATACTTCTGTTGTAATTTGACAAGTCAATTTGGCCCTCTCAATTAGGTTTGAATATTTAGAAGTGGGAGATTGTAAGTTTTCATGTGTACAATACTGATATAGGAGAATGAAACCCCTGACCTACTATGTCTGAGTTTGTGTTCTCTAAAATCGAAGATGAATTTTAGGAACAACAGAGGTGGAGAGTAGAATATATTTACTTAGAGAAAGGTTCTGTCTGGAGAGACAGAAGGGGGTCCTGAGTGGGTTGCCCAGGACTCTGTCTTTTCCAGGGACTTTTATAGAGCAAAACCATGGGTTCAAGGTGGGGAAAGACTGGGAGCTCACAAAGCAGATGGGCATAAGGTGGGACATAATTATAGTTAGCCAATAAGATCAACAGTTCAGGTAAAATTGATTACATTATGGACAAATGGGAAAGCAAGTTACATAGCAAGCCGCGGGCATTCTTGGAGCTGTGACTTTGCTAGGGGGATGGGAACTACTTAGGGTATCAATCCTCAGGATATGGGTGCATTTGTATGGTCCTTTGTCTTGAGGCCTGGTCCACAGCAGGAGGTGTCAGCTTCCCCAGCACTTTCCAGGTGTCTGCAATGGCTCTATTGAGGACCTAGCCCTGTCTCACTGCCTACAATATTTTGACTAACTCAGCTGCCTGCTACAATGCTGCTACAGTATAGTAGGTTACAATGGATAAACATCTTGGAATGGCACAGTTGTAGAACAGCAAATTTATACACATTTTATAGCAAAAGTTAAAAATCGATTATTAGCCTGTGATATTTCTAATCCAACTTTTGCTTCAACTTGCAGAGTTCAAAGGCAGATCTTTGTAAATTAAAGCATGAGCATTTTCTATGAAGGAATGTAGATTCTTTTTTGTTGGAATTCACTCATCCGATCTCTTATCCAAAACTACATCATAGAAGAAAGCTCTAACAATCACAGGTTTCTGTGACCAAACTGACCACATATTTGTCTTTGAATGCTCACTGTATTACACAACCCATTATCATGGCACAAAAATGCCAGTTAGCCTTAGTTCTAAATGTGAAAGGCAAAATGAAATGGGCACTTTTATTTTTTTTTGTACAGGGGATTGAACTCACGACCTTGTGCTTGCCAGGCAGGCACTTATGCCACTGAGCTAAATCCCTGGCCCCTGAAATGGGTACTTTAAGAGATGATTTTGTTCTGGCTGCTACAGTAGAATTTCACTAAAGATCATCTCAAAGATAAAGAAGAAATCCTATGGTTTTGTGGAAGTAAGTAAATGAGAAAGTTACCCACAAGGCATGAGCAGCGTGGATCTCACCTGGGAACATATGAGAACAAAGTTGAAGTTCATTCTTAACTGTTTTTGTCATTGAGGAGCATAGGGCTCAGATACATTTCAGCATTGTCATTGGCATTCCTTAGAAGACATTAAGCTTCTAGGTTTTATACATTTTATATACCATGCAAGACAGAATGTGGTTGGATGATATGGGTGGTAAAAGGAATTTAACAACACACAAAAAATATAGGAAAGACAAAAATTTACTTAGATCACTAAGTACACTGTCAAAAGGGACAACAAGTAACTTCCCAAGATTTTTTAAATTAATTTTATTGGTACATTGTAGATATATGTAATGATCACATTTATCATAGGGAATGTGTACCTGCACATGACATATCTTGTTTCTTCTTTTTTTCCCATTCCCCTTCTCTCCCTTCAACTCCTCTTCCCTTCCTTATTCACAAACATTTTATTTCTATTTTTTCTTTTTTCTCTTTTTTAGCAATTTCCCTTTCTTTCCCCTCCTCCTCCATAGTTTTCCTCCCCATTTGAACATTTTCTTCCTATTTCACAATACCTATTATACATTTTGGTCCTTATTTATATTTTTGGATTCTCACACCAGAGAAACCATGTAATATTTGAACATGTACATTCAATTTATTTCACTTAAGAGTATAGTCTTAAGGTGTACCTATTTACCTAGAAACATCTCAAAACTAAAATAAAAATGTAAAGAAATCGATACAAAAAATCCTTTCCTTCCTGAGCTACTGATATATTTCCCAAAAAGAATAAAACATACAGATACCCTTCATTATCTTTTTCTAACGATGTATGTCTATTTATTTATTTATTTATTTAAACCCAAGCAAAAGGCCTTGACAATTTGCAATTTTGGTGTCCACCTTTAGTTACAATTCAGGTGTTACTGGAAGATTAACAAAGAACAGGATGCCCTGGAAGTTACATTTCTAAGATATCTACATTTGAGAAAGATCTTTATCTCCCTGCTTCCTATTATCTTTCATTTTGCTCTTTATTTTTATTCAGAGTTTCTCATGTAAGAGATCCCATATGATATTTAAGCTTGTGTGTCTGATTTATTTCACTTTACATCATGGTCTCAAGTGCATCTATTTTCCTATGAATGATTCAAGTTTTCCTTTTCTTTTCTTTCTTTCTTTCTTTTTTTTTGTACCAGAGATTGAATTCACAACCCTGTGCTTGCCAAGCAGGCGTGTGTGCTGCTGAGCTAAATCCCCAGGCCTCAACTCAAGTTTTTCTTTATGGCAGAGTAGTACTACTATATTGTATGTAAATAAGACATAATTATTTGCAGATGACATGATTCTCTGCATA
>PVJX010032922.1:0-20064 GCA_004027295.1 Dolichotis patagonum
TATTTTACTTATGAGTATAGACTCAAGTTGCATCCATTTACCTATAAAAACCCAAAGGAGAAATGGAAGAAGGGAAAAGATTATATGTATGTAATTATACACATATAACTGTAGGTATGTATATGTGTGCAAGTTAGATAACCATACTACTAACCTCTGTTGGTTCATCAAAAAGAGCGGTTTGTGTTGCCATTGCTTGATTGTTTGATCATTTTTATGATTAGATCTTGTAGCCTGAACAACTGCTAAGATAACAATATGCAATATATTAACTAGTGTTGATTTCTTAAAAAAATATGAGAGAATATAGTCATGATTTCCAATGAGAGAATTTTAGGGAAAGACACGAAATTCACTAATAACAAGTTATAAATTAGTGTCACACTTCTGACACCAAATGTGGAAGGTTTCTCTTTACCAGCAGACCAGCTGGATGTTCAGTGATTCAATTAAATTCCAATACTACCCAGAGTCCTTGCAGAACCCCAGAGATTAAGAACTCACTCCCACAAGAGTGTCCCCACCTTGAGGTCAATTGCAAGCTATACTTTAGCTACAGATCATTTTTCCCACAACCACTTCCTCATGTTCAATGATTTGCTATAATGGTTCTCAGCACTCAAGAACTTTCCTTAAATTTACTGGTTTATATTTAAGGCTAGCATAAAGGATATAAATGATCAACCAGATAAAGTGGTGTCTAGGTCAAGATTCTGAAGGGTCTGGAGAACGAGAGGGTGTGTCCAATAGAGTTGGAATGGGCCACTCTCTTGTGCAGACTCCTTCACCAAATCTATTCCTCAGATATTTATAACAGTACCATCATGTGGGCATGATCCATTATTAACTCAAATCATCCTCCAGCCCTTTTCCCTATATGAGGGTGGAATGCAGCTAGTTCTAAGGTTTTAATCACAGCTTGCTCTTTCTGGTGCCCAGCCCCAATCCTGAAGTTATGCAGTGGCCTAGAAAGAATCCTCTCATTACAGCAAGAATCATCTACTACCTAAAAGATTCAGAGGGAGTTACCACCATTGTGTAAGATTCTCCTATCATTTCAACCTTTCAAGAAATTTCAAGGGTCTTAGGAGCCCCATATCAGGAATGAGGGGTGGAGTCTACTAACTTATTTGCGTGTGTGTGGGGGGGGGCACAAGAATCTACCTTAGATTTTTCTTTCCTCGGTTATTCCAAGAATAAGAAAAGTGCTTGGTATACATTAGCTACTATCGCTAACACTATCGCTATGTATAGTTCATTGAGCTATTCTATTAACCTAGAAGAGCAAGAACTAATCCTTATCAGTGCACTGGATTCTTCAGAGAAATCTGATAATTCTACCCCTCTAGGATTTTTGAAGATGACTCCAGGACTTTTGGTACTTTCAGTTCCCAAGATGTTCACAGCTGTAGTCATGCCCCTGAGTGGCATGAGAATCAAATTCAAAGAAGTCATGTAGATATGTTTTAACTTTCGAATTCATATAGCCCTTGTTAAATGGCACATAAAAGTTCATGACTGATACTTATTTTGATTATTGACAAAATAATTGGGATTCTGGATGAATGATTAAACTGGTAGGAAATGTTCTCATTGGTCAAGAGGTCAACATTTATAATTAATAGGAAATTACAGAATTGCATGCTCCAAAATTAAAATCGATTATCTTAATTATTTTGATACATTCTTAAATGAAGGTCTAAGCAACCAGTAATGATAAAATCTTTTGAATAAGTCATATGTAATATGTATGTTTAAAAAAGCTTAAAATGTGATTCAGTTTATATCAACTTAATTTTTGAGAGGCTTGATCTTTAAATATAACATTATTTATTCACAAAGTGATTCTTGTCTTGATGGGATTTATTATTAAAAAAACTAATAGAATATTTCATCAGTAATGAAAGCTCAGACTAAATGTCAAATTTTTATTGCTTTGAATATTGATGGTGTGTCCTATGAATTGTTTATCATGGGAATCAAGAGTACCTTGATTATTTATGGTAATTTAGGTTTTATTTTTCAAGGGATCTTTACTCACCTTATGCTTGAAGTAAGAAAACTATAAAAATATAAATCTTATTTATGAATAAATTGAAACACAAAGATATCTAAATAAATGAAACCTGAGCTATCTAAAACTGTAGGAGTTGGTGACAAAAAACAGAACTAAGGCATGGATCTTCATGTGGGTAATTGAGATTTTTTGTAACAGACCACAGTGCTTCTGGGGTAACTCAATCCCACACTCATACAAATTTCTGCATTATTAATGATTGTAATTGCAATTAGAGTCATTTTAATTGTATTATTTGCTTCACCTTGAGATGGTTTGAATGACTATATCATTCTTGAGACACTTTTTATGATTCATTGATTGACTGATCAATTGAAATGGGGTCTCACTATGATGCCCAGGCTGGCATTGAACTCCTGGGCTCAAGCAATCCTCCTGCCTCAGTCTCTAGAGTAGCTGGATTATGACTCTGTACCATTGTGCCTACTAGTTTTCATGCTTTAGTTGTTTCATTGTACTGAATTTTCTTTTCCATTGTCATAATTATCTCAGGAATAACAAAAACATAAAATGCTTATCATTATCAGATCCTGTGTAACTATTCAGTCCTATTTCTTTCTATTTCTTGTCTATACTGTTGCCCAATTACCAAAGAGTCATGGCTTATAATTCTTAGTACAAATTCCATCTTGATTCTCATTTGTGTGCATGGTAGTTGCTTCTATAGTGGAAGGAAGTGATTCTGTTCCCCAATCATAATTAATTATCATGCTGACTATACTGTCTCCTCAATAGGATGCAGCCCTCTACCCAACTGACTAATGTCTGGTTTATTTACAAGGAAGACACAGTTTAAAAGCACAGCTGAATAACTATGTGTCTATACACAACAAACAATTCAGTGTTTGCATATACTCATCATGAGAAAAATGCATGGACCATGTAACAAAATGCCAATAGTAGTAGGAGACATTGTCTGTGTAACATTGGATGTTAGATTTGACTGCAGCCTCTCATGATCATTAGTGATGTTTGTCAAATGTCTCTTACTTTTTGTTTTCTAAGATATCTTTGGATTATATTCCTCTGAATACTTGAAGTTAACTGTGATCCCAAACTTCTACTTGCCACAGAACTACATATCTCTTTTCAGTGGATATTTGAATTCATTGGATGCCTTTGCCTTTATTTCTTTTATCTTGCCTTGAAAAATCATAGAAACCTGGAAACAGAGCCATGTTAACTGGCATCCCTGCATGGACAGTGATGAGAGAAAATAAAAAATGTTACATCATTGAGATTTGAGGGTCTATTTGTTTCCGTGGGTTAGGCTTCATCTAAAACAGAAATCCAATAAAACCAAGAGGAAGATGATAGAAAACTCAATACAATTAATTGAAAACAAGTAAACTTTGGTTAATGGTGTTTCTAGTGCCTTTATCACATATCTAATGTTTCAATGAAATGGAACAAAATGATGTTTTGATAAACCAGGAGCATTCATTGCATTTGTGAAGAGATAGCATGCTCATTTACTTCGTGAATCCATCATTCATAGGGAAACTTTCATGACTGAAAGAGCGGACGACTACAGTCTCTTCAGCTCACCTCTACCATATCTCAGAATAGAGTAGACCTTGTGTGGTATAGAAAAGCCCTGAAGGAAAGCAGTCGGCCTCTACTACACCATATCAGTTGTTTTGTCTTCTCTTTTCCTTTACTTCTTCCGGGCTCTATTTTTTTCTCTACTTTCTCTCCTTGCTAGCAGCACAAAGACAGTGCACAAACCAAAACTGCAAAATTCCCTCGTTTCTCTTGTCCCAGGCTAGACAGGAAATTATGGACTCAAGGAATTTTTTTGTGGTATTTTACTCTTTATGGACAAGGAGAGGCATCATGCCTCACTGTCTACAAGGAAATATATTTAAAGTTGTTCTCAATCTCTGGGTGCTTAGAAGGTCACAAAGAATTACAGAGTGTTCTCTTTGAATTTTGGGGGTTCTCTGTGTAAATCCCAGAATTGCAGCCTTGGCCATTTATTTTACAACTGTTTCTGCTGTTACAGAACTGATTTGCAACATTACTTTGTTTAAAAATTGTCTAAGTTATGTATGAAAAATATCCCCTTAGGAAATCCTACGTATAGGTTTGAGATGTGTCATGGTAAATAATTTACGCAATATAATCTTCTTATTCAGGGAGATCTCGAGGCATGTGGTCTGAAAACATTATACAGTACTCCTTTGAAAAATTCTAGATTAGAGAATTGAGTGTATTCTTCTACATATAAATTATTTTCATCATGGTTTACCATAGAGCTTGACTTGTTCTCAGAGGAAATATATAGGCATGAAGTGAACACATGTGTTCCCAACTGTTTTAATTAGAAGAATGGCATGCATATTTCAGTGCTATTAGCAAAAACAAAATTGATTTGCTTTTCTGGATAATTGAATATATTAAAACCTCAGTCTTTCCTTCTATGGCTTAACTCTATGAAGTCTGCATCATTTTCATCTCATATACCTTGGAATAAGTTGTGAACATCCTTACAAGAAGAATGACTTACTTAATGTTTTATGTGAGCTTTGTGTGTATGTATGTGTGTGTTTTAATTCTAATACCATGCATAAAAGTGCTCTACAATGAGTGTTAAGTAAAATAAGTGTGGCACAATAAACCGAACTGACTTCCATCTTTCACATAAAGAAAAGTATTTTACTTTGTAATGCTAGATAGCAGTATGCGATAGAAACATCCGCAGGCATGCTACATTTCAAGGCCTGAACCCCCTTTGTCAAAGACACATATTCTTTGAATGACACATATGGAGTGTATTAAGGTGAAATCAAATACCAAAGGTAAGTCACTTTGTTTTTGCAGCTACAGTAGTTTCCAGACAGGCACTTGTGCTCCTGTTTCCAAAACTATGACTAAGCCATGTCTGTCTGGATGATACATTAAATAAGAGTGCTGATAATCTCTGTGATACCCACCTGAAGTTCTTATCTACTGTTTATTTGTTCTATCATCAAGCACACGTCATATAGCTACCACATGCTGATGATGTAAGAGATAACAAGATGAAAAGCAGAACTTCAAAATGAATTTTTATTGTGCTTGATATTACATAAACAAAAATAAACATGCAACAAAATCATCAGTATAGTGGTCAGCTTCTACCATGACCCTCAACTGCCCTCACCCGGCTTTCAAATCTCCATGTAGACTCCTCCCATACTGAACCTCGGTCGCCTGAATTACCACCGAGGCAGCAAGCTTGTGACTGCATGAGCCTTAAAATGATTAGTCATAGAAAATATTGTGGATTTTGTCTTTATTCTTCTTGGATCACTCACACTGTAAAAGCCAGGTATATGTTATAAAGCTACTCAGTCATCCTTACGGAAGGATCGCATAGAAAGAAACACCTGCTGCCCACAAGGAAGCCCAGGTGGAAGCCGAAAACCCAAAGCTAGCCAGGACTATTTCTTGACTATAATTCCAGGACAGACACCGAGACAAAACCAGCCAAACTATTCCAAGAGTCCTGACACACAGCAAAACTGTGATGAAAAATATTGATGTTATCTTATGCAAGTAAGGTTTGGAGTTACGTTTCATAACAATAATTAACTAAATAAGAAGTGAAATCTCCTTCAAGAAAAACCCATGTTGTAGAATTTTACAAGAAAACATTTCATAGAAGACAGAGCATTTAAATGAAACCTGAAGCATGGTGGAACTTAGAAATGCAGAGATCACAAAGAAGGCCTTTCTAGGTGGAAGGAACAATGTGTGAAAAAGCACAGACTTCAAGATTGGAAAACATTAAAAGGCAGACATTAAGGAGTCTTATTTGACTGCAGCAACAGCTCTCCACTTGCAGCAGGACTGTGAATCTTGTGATGTTGATGGTAGGCCCAGGGCTACATCTTCCTCAGACCCAAGAGTGCAGTGAATACATGAAATGAAATTTACATGGGGCAAAGTAGGCTGGCAGTACGGAGAAAGTATATCCAGTGAGCCATCAAAGTAAGAGACAAGCCAAAGCATACATAGAGGCTCACTACATTGAAACAATCATGGGAAATAAATTATTTTATGAGTTAAGACAGCATGTATACCAATATCATGCAAAGTCAGTAAAAGGAAGTAAAATACTATGAGATGCTTTTAATCAGCATATAGACATATAAATCACAAGTAACAAGCAAATCTAATGTTGAATATAAAAAATTGTTTATGGAAGGAATAGAAGGATTATTCAACAATGGGAGATTAGTGAAGTCAACTCCCTGTACTGTTGGATAAAAGGAAAAATACAATTGTGTTAATTGCTTTAGAAAAACAAATTTGATGGAATTCAACATGCATTCTTGTTAAGAATTCTTAGAAAACCAATAGTAAAAAAAAAGCTTCTTCAACCTAAGGAAGAACAGTTATGAAAACTCTAGAAAACATAAGTGTTTTATGAACAATGAGAAATACTTATGGAATATGACAATGTATTATAATGTGAGAGCAGTGCTAACAGTTAAATACTCAAGTTATTAGAGGTTTCACATAATAACAGCTTATTTTTAGTTTCTGTGGTAGATCAGTGAAGCTGCTTCTGGTCAAGTGCCCCCGACATGGACATGAAGGGCCCTCCATCTTGAATCTCTGCCAGTCCTTACGTCTTTGAAATTTTCTTCTGCAGAATTAGAAGAGTATAGAAGATTCTGCATGGGACCTTTCTGTAGAGGTTCCTGGAATTGATTTATGTACATACTGCTTTAGCTAACAAATCACATTGCCCCATTTAACTGTAAGAGTTTGGGAAATTTAGACCTCAAGAAGACTCAAGAAAAAGAGGAAATCAGTTTGCTCATCAGCAACCAGTTCCTGATGAAATCTTTCTTTTATAATTACCTATTGTAGTCAAGCATATGAAGTATAAGTATTAAATTAAACACTTAAGCAAAAGTGTTCCATTAAACATCACACACAAACACACATCCACCCTTACCACAAGAAAAGCAAGCCAAAGTCCTGTCTTTGGGAAATTCAATTCAAAGCCAGGATTCCTGATAAGCATTTCTTCCAAACAGGTCAGGATGTGACACTTTGTCATACAGTGGTTTATTAATTAAAGACAATTCACACACTTTCTCTCACCCCTGCCTCCAGTGTAGTGTTGGAAAAACTTGCATATAATGGTTAAAAAATATTGATTTAAAAGAACTAAAAATGGTAGAGACACACCAGACACTTCTTCAAAACTATGATCGAATCTCACTGAAATTATGAAGTTCCATCTACCTGGCAAAATCCCAGTTCTGCTTTTTGGGAGGAAAAATTGTTCCTTGGTTAGGTAAGAGACTAAATTTTGTCCACCATCCTCCTAATATGTCTGAAGTAAGGTAGGAACTGTATAATCCTCTAGGGTCTATATAGAAATCAGATTCTGCTTCCATTTATGTATTTTTTAGGACCCAATGTTTGTAGTAGAGTTCAGATTGGCAGAGATATTTTAATTCTAGTCTTGCATTGCTTATCTAAAGAAAAGAAAGACTTGTTTTTTACTTTTACTTTGGTTATCTAAAGAAAAGAAAAGAAGAAAGAAAAGAAAGGTTTGTGCCTATATTGTATGATCAATTTTTCATGCCTGTATCTGGTAATCTGAGCAACTACTTTGAAGATAACCATATGCAATGTACTAAACATTGTTACTCTCCTACAATCTTATTTTGAAATTTTGTGCAATTGTTTTTATTGGATTTTTCCCTTAAAATAAAAAAAGTTTTAAAGACAATAGAATAAAAATATAGTAATGTCTCACAAAGTTAAACATGTGCTTACCATATGACCTAGCAACCACACACTGTAATGTTTCTCCAAGAGAAATAAAAATATATGTACACTCAATAACCTGCATACAAATGTTCAAAGCAGGTTTATTTTTAACAGCTCAAATCTAGATCTGACTCACATGTCCTTAAATAGATGAATGATTTAAAAAGCTGTGTAGTACTCTTATCCCATGGATTACTGCTTCCTAATGAAAAGGAATAAGGTATTGATACGTGCACAGTATAGGCTTGTTTACATTATTTGTTTTTGCTTCTTCAATAAATGAGCATAAATACTGTGGGTTAAAACAGTGTAACTTTATCCTCTTTCAGTTCGGAAGGTTAGCAGTAGAAAGTCAAGACGTTAGCTAGGCTGACTTCCTTCTGGCGACTTCCACATCCTTTGTTTTTTCAGTTTCAAGAAGCTGCCAAAATTCATTGGCTCACGACTGCTGCTCGACATCACTCCAACTTTTCACTTCCGGTGTCACATCTTCTACTTCCCTTTGACCTTCTTCCCTCACTTTTAGAGGGTGCTTTTTGGTTACAGTATTGCATGTCCCCAGAGAGTTCTCAGGAGCTGAAGGTTCTGCATACCTTCCATATTGGAAGTGTATTATTCTGTCGATGATAGATAAATGAATTGTGCTAAGTAATAATAATACTCAGACCTTGTTCATGACTCTACTTATATAGCGAAATAATCTATCATCAATAAAGACAAAACTCAAGAATCTAACACAGATATGTAAACTGGATTACTGAAGAAAGTAAATTCAACTACTTTTTCAAAGGTAATACCAGCAGGAAACTGCAGATATAAATTTTTCCTTTCTGCAAACCAACCCATTTCCAAGAAGCAGGCAGGTAAAACCCAGCTCCACATGCTCACTACTCCACCTCTGAGGTGATTAGCCCAACTGACTACTCTGAAACGCAAATAAAAGATATAGTGAAGAAGTATTCCTGCTAACACTTGCAGAGCTTAGTTTTGCTTTGGCTTGAATTGTGAAAATATGAGTATCCCACACTTTATTGTGAGTATTCACTATTTTTACAATAAAATTAAAATTTAAAAGAATCAAGAACAATAGCATTTTAGATGAATTATGACAATTCTAGACTCTGAAATTTTTAGCCTAGAGAATGATTCGGCAATCAGGTTGGTAACAAATGCAGAACTTCAGAAAGAGATGATCACAGGATGGCAGGAAGACAAAGATGATGACCATTGTGCAGCCCGGATTAGGTCAGGGACCACAGGCAGGAGCAGTGATGCACTGATTGGCATGTGCTCACCAAGATGTCAGGCAGCGTCAGCTGAAGCAGCCCCCTGCACAGTGAAATGCTCAATGGAAACAGATCTGTGTGTGAGGTGAGGGAGTGTGGCATTATAGATGACATTGAGATTCAATGCTCTAGAGACTGCTGAGGCTGTTAATCTAAAGAAATTGAGAAGAAGGGTGTCAGGAGATGGGAGAACTGACTGTGGCCTCTGGACAGTCTTTGTCCACTTACATCTGCATCCAGCCATGCAGATGTGGCAGTCACTTATATATTTTAAGCACGTCAGATGTTCCTCTTGCTTCATGAATATTCCCTTTCATCTACCTGCCGTTTAAGGTGCTCAGTAGCATTTCATATTTTACCTTCATAGAGGTCTTTATTTTTCAAGGTCAGTTTTATTTTATGCACTGTACAGATTTCAACAGAGTGCTCAATACAATCCTCATTTCCATCATAAGATAATTTGTTATTGCTGGTCTTTAGGAAAGCTCATGGTTTCTGTGGGGTTTTTTTTTTTTTTGCTAAACGTCACTTTGTTTTAAGGCTAAAGAATGTAGCTGTGGCAGTAAAAGATCCACAGGGCAGGGAGTGAACAGAGCTGGACAGGTAAAGAGAAGCTGGCCAGGAGCATGGGCCGTGAAAGGAGCTTGAGCAATTATGTTTGCTTTCCTAACCTGCACCATCCTCTCCTCATTCTATGCTAGCAACAAGCAAGCATTAATATAAATGCATAGATGTAAAAGATAGAAAGGAAGTTTTTTAGCACAGTTCTCTGAAAGCAAGAAAGGATTCAGGGTGTGAGCATGAAGATAGGAAGGGTCCCTTCCTGATGTGTCCTCAGTATACCTGGAACACGATAGGTACAGTGCAGGGGGAAAGTGCTTTGCCAGGATTATTGTTGAATCTTTCTGGCTTTAATCTCCCACAGCGTGCCAACATCATGAAATGGAAATGAGTGTGTATATTTTTTACACCCCACTTGGATGGTGGAGAAACAGTTTCTGATTTCATAATAGTGTTTCTAATAAAAAGTAGTGGCCACATCTCATTTAATTCTTACAAGAAAACTTTGGCTAGAGAACTATTATGTCTACTTCTCAGAAGCTCAAACTGACATGCTAAATACCTTACCTAAAATGGGCTTGGGGCTGGACACTGAGTCCCCAGTCGCTCAGAGCCCAGTTACTGAAATATCATGAAACATGGAGAAAGTTTATTTCCTAAATGAGAAAACTATTTTAAGGTCTCCAGTAGGAAGACTAGTATTTAATAGAAACTCTGTATTCACTACTGTTTATTTCTTTTCTTCTGTCTTAAGGAAACAATGAACTAAATAACAGTGAAAAGAAGAAGCGTTTCCAGAGCATGCAAAGTTCAAAAGTAGGAGCTTTGGGATAGATTTTCACTTGTAAATCGGATGTTTGGTGGTGAGTGGAGAGCTTGGTTTGTGGAGAATATTCAGAGTTAACTCTGTCAACATAGCTAAGTGACAGATCTGAGTACTAGTAGTTGACAATGAAGTCAGAGGAGACCTCAAACTAATATCCCAGAGAAACAGTTATGAGACAAATGTCAGAGGCCAAGAAGGATAGGGCCATATTTGAGGCAATGATAACTAAGTGTCAGAGAAAAATCCGAGGTGAGCAGAGTAACCAGGGAACCTTGTAGAGGAGCTAATATCTAGTATTGAACAGTAATTTGTCTCCAATTCTGGAATATCAAAAAGTATTTGCACCTTACCTTGGCATAATTGACAGATGTCAAGCTTTTAATAAAAAGTTAAACCTAGCTGGGAGTGGTGGCACATGCCTGTAATCCCAGGATTTAAGAGGCTGAGGCAGTAGATTTCTGAGAGTTTGAGGGCAGCCTATACTATAGAACAAGACTGTGTCTCTAAATAAGTAAATAAATAAAATACAATAAACCTGGAATGGTGATACACACCTACAGTACCAGAACTCTAGTAGGCTGAGTCAGGAGGACTACAAGGTGAAACCCAAGGTGAAGCACCTTAGTAAGACCATTTCTCTTTTTAAAAAAATAACTTAAAAACTGGTAATGTAGTTCATTGTGAAAGCCCTGGTTCAATTCTCAGTATTCCAAAAAAAGAGCAAAAGAAGGAAGGAGAAAAGCAATAGCAATTCATGGCATGGAAAGGCCCTAGGAAGCTAAGTGTGTGAAAGGGTGAGTAGCAGACCCATGTGAGGTAAAAGGTGTCAAGAAAGAATGATGTCCAAAAGCTGAGCATGAAAGTCAAGGGCCAGGAGACAGCAGGACAGTCGGTGGCTGCCTGGGCCACTCTGGAGAGGACACTGAAGAGCCTCCTTTCTCAGAACGCTGGAAGGTGGGACTTTGTAGTGAGAGAAAGGGGTCCTGGACGTCTGGTTTTATGAAAGGGAGTTGCTGGAGGTGGGTGGCCAAGATGACGTTCAGGCTATGTCTGCTCATCATGCCCCACCCAGCTGTCACCTAGGGAAGCTGCACCAATGTTTGGGGACATGGGGTCTCCATCTCTGGGAGACCTGAGAGGGACTGGGTGAAACATTTTGTTGAGATGAATCTTCCAGAACTGTGAATCCTGTACCACTCTGCCTCTACATGGCTCAATTACTGCACACTATGGCAAGTATTTCTTCTCTCTTTCCCCCTCTTCTTCAAGGACAGGCCCTAAGTTCACTGAGGCTTCAGAGAACATAAGTTTTAACATCAGTAAGACCCTTGATCTCTCTCAACACCCTCGAGTGTGCTGGGGCCATCTCCCAGCAATTTGGGAGATAAGGATCTACTATGACCCTGAACTTTTTAACCTCCTGTTCTGTGGCGATAGCAATCACACACTTGTCTTCACTCTGTTAGGTGATGAACACGTTAACAATTTAGCCATAGTGAAAATACACTTAAAAATTAGCCAATCAGTTATTTTCTGTGTTAATGTTTCCTTTCTGTTTTGAAGTCTTTTCTTTCTTTCTTCTTTTTTTTTCTTTCTTTCTTTCTTTCTTTCTTTCTTTTTTTTTTGGTACCAGGGGTTGAACTCATGACCTTGCCCTTCCCAGGCAGGCTCTGCGCCACTGAGCTATATTAAGGCTTTTTCATTCAATTGAGACCATACAGGAAAGATATGATTAATTCATATCTTTAAAGTATTCATGTAGCTGTGCAGATGGATTGAGAAAGGAGAGAGCCATCTATGACTCTTTTTCTTACGTTCACTCCATATCATTTCCAATTCTAGGAAATGATAGTCTAGTACAGGAACAGTGAATCTGAAGAGAGCTTGTTACTCCTGCCCTCACATGTCAATGGAGGCAGAGATTGTTCTGGTCTTTCTTCTTAGCTCTGGACTCAGTTTCACAATCCAACTTAATCTAGGATTCCAGGCAGTCTCTTCTCAGGAGTGGAAGTAACTCACCAACTTTCATGTAATAAAGAAAAACCCTAATTTAGGATGAGACATCTGAGCTATGAATGCATTTGTTTCAGTACATATCTGTGACATTAAGCAAATTATGTAACCTCAGTTGTCCTATACCTCCCTAGTAGTGTGAAGGTATGAGGTCATGTGAGCACTTGAGTTGTGCAAAATTTATATGTATTTATATATTGTATATATATTAGCAATTATTTTCCTAATTTCTATTTTAAAGAGCAAAAAAAAAAACAATAAAATGGATTTCAAAACAGGTTAGTAGGAGACTTAGTATAATTGATACATTGCACATTGCTGTCTTCGTAGTAGCTATTCACAGTACAAGATACAGGCATGATATCTTGTCCAAACAGTGTTAGCACAAGCCTTTCTTTTCAATGAACTAAGATAAACTAGCCGTGTAACTATCTTAACTGTCTCGTATATAAATATATTTTTTCTTTTTCCCTTCCTCCCTTTCCCTTTTCCCCATCAAAATTTGTCTTTTATTTTGAACAGTTTCTACCAAATTAACAATATCTGTTATACACTTTGGATCTTATTACTCATTCAGCATCTCACACTAGTGAGACAATACAATATAGTGTCTGATTTATTCCACTTATGAGTATGGTCTCGAGTTGCATCCATTTACTTATCGAAGTTTCTAGTTTATCCTTTCTCTATGGTTGAGCAGCACTCAGTTGTTTTTTAAAAAACACATCATTTTTTTATCCATTCATCAGTTGATGGACATTTGGATTGTTTCCAAGATTTAGAGATTACAAATTATATTGCTATAAATCTGGGTGCACATATATCACTGTGGCATGGTGTTTTTAACTCTTTTGAGAAGATACTCAGAAGGGGAAGAGCTGGGTTGAATTGGACCTCTATCTAATCCTAGTTTTTAAAAGAACTTCCATACTGATTTTCACAGTGGTTGTACCATTCTACCTACACTCCCACCAACAGTGCAGAAGAGTTCCTTTTTCCCCACACCCTGGCAGCATTTGTTATTGGTTGATTTATTGATGTTAGCCATTCTTTCTGGGGTGAGATAGAATCTCAGTGTTGTTTTGTTTTCATCTCTCAAATGACCAGTGATGTTGGACATTTTTCATGTATTTATTTGCTATTTGTATTTCTTCATCTGAAAAGTATATATTTACTCAGATGCCCAGTTTTAGATTGGGATTTTGAGTTTGAGGGGGTCTAATTTTTTTCAATACTTTATATGTTCTAGATGTAAACCATTTGTCTAAGGGACAACTGGCTATAATTTTTTCCTTCTCTGTGGGTTGTCTTTTCACTCCATTGATGATTTCTTTTGTTGTACAAAAGTTTTTCAGTAAGGTGAGATCCCATTAGTTCACTCGTTGTTATATTTCTCTGGCATTCTGCATTTTGTACATCAAATCTCTGAATACTCCTATGTCTTTGAGATGCCTATCTATTTTCTCTTCCAGTAAATTTAGTGTTTTTATTTTAATATTTAGATCTTTAACACATTTTGACTTTAGTTTGGTGCTTGGTGATAGACAGGAGTCTAGTTTTCATCTTCAGTGTGGGGGAAAGGCAGTTTTTCCAGCACCATTTGCTAAAGACTTTCTTCCAATGAACAAGAGTGGCTCCTTTGTCAAAGATAAAGCGGCTGAGTGTGTTTGGGGTTGTGTCTGCATCTTCTAATCTGTTCCACTGATCCTCAGGCCTGTTTTTATGCCAATACCATGCCGATTTTATCACAGTAGATTTGTAGTATAATTTCAGGTCTGGGATTGTGTTACCTCCTGACATGTCTTTGTTGCCCAGAATTGCTTTTGCTATTCTAGGTCACTCTATGTTCCAAATGAATTTTAGGATTGTTTTCTTTAGATCGGTGAGGTATGCTAATGGTATTTGGACTGGGATTGCATTAAATCTATAGCAGTTTTGAGAGTATAGACATTTTCATTATGTTGGTTCTTCCTATCCATGAGCAAGGAATATCTTTCCATTTTCTGATATCCTTTTCAATCTCCTTTTTTAGAGTACTGTAATTTTTGCTGTACAAATCTTTTACAACCTTTTTTAGATTGATTCCTAAGTATCTAATTTTTCAGATGCTATTGTGAAGGGAGTGCTTTCTCTAATTTCTCCACAAGTTTGTTGATTGTGTACAAGAATGCTATTGATTTTTGAGTGTTGACTTTGTAGACTGCTATGCCACTGAATTTCAATATTAAATCTACAAGATTTTTGTGGAGTTTTTGTGGTCTTCTATATAGTGTGTCACATCATCTACAGATAATGGTAATCTAACTTCTTCCTTTCCTATCTTTATTCCTTTTAATTTTTTTGTCTTGTCTAATTGCTCTGGCTAATGTTTCCAGAATTATACTGAACAGGAATGGTGATAATGGACATCGTTGTCTTATTGTTGATTTTAGAATGAAAGCTTTCAGTTTTTGACCGTTCATATAATGTTAGCTGTTGGTTTGTCATAGATGGCTTTTATAAGATTGAAATAAAGACCATCTATGCCAATTTTCTGTAGGGTTTTTATCACGAATGAGTGTTGGACTTTGTCAAATGATTTTTGTGCATCTATTGAGATGATTATATGATTTTTCTCTTTGGTTCTGTTAATATGATGTATTACATTTATTAATTTGTATATATCGAACCATCCTTGCATTCCTATGATAAATCCTACTTGGTCATGATGTATATAACCTTTTAATGATTTACTATATTCTGTTTGCCAGTATTTCATTAAGGATTTTTGCATCTATGTTCATTAGGGAGACTGCCCTACAGTTATCTTTTTTGGTTGGGTCCTTCTCTGGTTTTGGAATCAGAGTAATCCTTGCTTCCATAAATGATTTTGAAAGTACTGCTTCTCCTTCAATTTCTTTGAAGAGTTACAGCATTAGTGGTATTAGTTATTCTTTAAATTTCTTACAGAATTAAACTGTGAATCTGTCATGACCTGGGCTTTTCTTTGTTGGTAAATTTTTAATTATGTTTTCAATTCTTTTGGCTAATGTAAGTTTATTTAGAATTTTTATATCTTCTTGATTTAGTTTTGGAATTTGATTGTGTTGAGGAATCTGTCCATTTCTTGTATGTTTTCCATGTTATTAGAATATAGGTTCTTATAGTAGGTACCGATGATCTTCTAGATTTCTGTGAGATCTGTTGTGATTTCCCCCTTCTCATTAGTAATTGCCTGAATTTGTGTTATTTCTTTCCTCTTTTTGATGAAGTTGGCTAATGGTTATCAACTCCATTTATTCTTTTAAAGAACCAACTTTTCAAATCATTTATTCTTTGTACTGTTTTCTTACTCTCTATCACATTAATTTCTGCTCTTATTTTTTTTAATTTCTTCCCTTGTATGAACTTTGGGTTTGATTTGTCTTTCTTTTTCTAGAAGTTTGAGGTTCAACATTAAGTTCTGTATTTGAACTTGTTATGTTTTCCTGATGTGTGAGCGCATCACTATAAATTTCTCTTGTAGAACTGTATTTGCTGTGTTTCATAAATTTTGGTATATTGTATTGGAATTATTTTTTAATTGTATAAACTAAGATCTTTAACTTCATTTTTGATTGTTGAGTTGAGATCATTTACATCAATGGTTATAGTTGATAAGTATTGGCTTTTATTTTTCATGTTGTTTGTTCCCTGACTTTGTCTTGTGTTTAACTGTTTGCCCCACCTGTCACCTTCTTTCCCTTGTATTCATATGTTTGTAGTCTTTTATCTCTTTCTTATATATCTTTCAAAGCATTCTATGGATCAGATTTGGTGGTAATAAATTTAGATGTTCTTTGTCTTATTTCTCTATCAATTTGGAAAGATAATTTTGTGGGATACATTGGCTTGGTTGAATATTGTTTTCCTTTAGGGCTTGAAGTATCTTACTTTCAGCTTCTCTTGACTTAAGGGTTTGTGTTGAGAAGTCTGCTGTGAGTCTGTTGGGCTTTCCTTTATAGGTGATATGTTTTCTTTCTCTAGCTGCTTTTAATATTTTGTTCTTACACTGAATTTCTGGAATCTTAATTATTATAGGTCTTGGTGTAGATTTATTTTGCTCATGGCTACTTGAATTTCTTCATTTATTTGTATGTCAATTTCTTTATCCATGTTTGGGAAGTTTTCTGACATTACGTCTGTGAAGAGGTACTTAATGGCTTTTGCTATCTTCAGCTTTCTCATTGATTCCAAATAATCTTTTATTGTTCTTCTTTGCTTCATCCTGTGGCTGATGGATTGATTTTTCATGGTCTCTTGGGACTTTTAAGGTATCTTCTTTTCCAGATTGCTAGTCTCATTCTTGTCTATTAGACCTGATATTCTATACTTGCCATCATTCAATCTGCTGCATATACTTACAGTGGAGTTTCTAATCTCCAGACTTTCTGTTTGAATCTGTTTCCATGATTCCATTTTTTGTCTATGTTTTGTATTCATGTTTTCAATCATTTTCCTAAACTTCTGTATTTGTTTATCTGTGTCTACTTTAATGTCTTTCATTTTGAAAGTCATTTCTTTTTGCACCTTAGAGATTATCTGTGGCCTTTTCTGTTTGTTTTTTTTTTTGTTTTTTTTTTGTTTGTTTGTTTTTTACTTCTGCTATTATTTCAGAGAGTTCCATGTTTTGGCTTCCAATTTCTTCTGTCCCTTTGTGCTCTTGACATGTACTGAGTGGGCTGGGCATCTGGGATTGCATTTTGCTACTTCACCTTGTCTTTGGTATTTTCCATTTTATTCTATTTTCTGTGTGGATGCTTGTAGATTTCTTATGTTGGACAGCTTGTCACTGGTGTCAAAGCTCTCTTAGGAAGTATCTGTTCCTCTTGATGTCTTCTAGATGTAGGTCTTCTTGGTCTTTATTTCTATTCCAAGTAACTAACTTCCCAATATGTTAAGACCAAGGAGTTGTTATCGATTTGACTGAGGGTCCATTCCTTTGGTAATGGACTAGGGTGATGGCTATGATGCCTTACAATTGCAGTGTTGTCATAAGGGGGAAAACTGGTTAAAGCATATATGACATCCTGATTAAAACAGTTCAGTTGGAAATAACAATAGATTCAAGTATAGCCTGGCTACTAACAAACCGTGGTAACTATTACCCTGATATCTATAACCATAGGAGCAAAGTCTACAGAAATATTATATAATCCAACTTATACCTATAACTTGTATGCAATGAGTTTCCAGTTAATAGAGTGATTTTACCCTGTTGGGGGGCGTGTTCAGAAGGATAGAGGATACAACAGAGAGATGAATGTGGTTAAATACAGTAGGAGAAAGGCTGGAGGACACAAAATAATCATTTAAGTTTGTGTTAATTGTAGGACACAGGAGAGAAGGATTGCGAGAGATGGCCTAAGAGTTTTGAAGTGAACCAGAAAGAGAAGAGATAAGGTTTACTCACATGAAAGTGTCAAAGTCAAGCAAGACAGTTGAAGAAAGGGAGAAAGAGGAAATTCAGAACAAAGCCAAAAACTTTTTTAGAGCTCACCTGACTTGTGTTGCTAATGTTGCATGGAATATTTCCTCTCCTCTAGTTCTCCCTGCCATTGTGTGTGCCTTACCCAGGGTCCTATGTGTTCCTGGCCTTCCCACAGGTCTCTGGACCCAGAGTCCCACCAGTGGAGGAAAGGAGGGGTTGAACTCACACTCCCCTCAATAGCCATGCCATCCTGGGGCAATGGAGGAAGGGAACGCAGACTTCTTAGTTTTCTATTTGTTTCTGAGTGTATATAAACTACTTCATCTAGTGCTGAAAGACAGAGATCATTTTCAGTGCAGTAGTTGGATGTATCTTTAACGATACATATTACTTCCTAGGCATGTGTGTGTGTGTATAGGGTTTGTTTTTATTTTTGTTTTTTGCCTTATTTTACTAGGCTATTGATTTCATTGTTGTTGTTGTTCTTGTGGTGCTGAGAATCAGACTGAGGTTTGGGGTATGCTAGGCAAGTGCTCTACCACTGTAGCTACATCTTCAGCATCGGTTACTGATTTTCAAAATGATAATTGAAGTCTTATCTTTTAATGGAAGGACTGAAAAATACAAACAGACACAGACATCTCATTTTCTTAGATATGTTTTTCAGTTTCAAGTCTTTTTTTTTTTTTTTTTTTTTGTGGTACCGGGGATCGAACTCACGATCTCACACTTGCCAGGCAGATGCTTAAGCCACTGAGCTAAATCCCCGGCCCTCAAGTCATGTTTCAATTTTAGTTTTCCCTATTATAGTAGAAAATATTAAGTAGATTTAAATTTCATTAAGACTCTGATGACTCATTTCGACTGCTTTGGTATTGTCCAGAATGACAGGATTTACCAATATTGTCAAAAAAATTTATAGCAATAATTTAAAAAGTTGATCAAAATGATATTTCATGTAAAATAACACTAACAAAGTGCAGCTCTCATCTAAAATACTCAAAGAGGTTATAGAGTTACCCAACATCTACCAGACTGATTTTAAATAATAAAAGATGATGTTTAAGAATGCACATTAGTAAGGAAACACCTGATTTAGTGGACCTCATTGGTTTTTTTTTTTAATTTATGAATACGTTTTATTTCCTTATGATAAGTTTGTCCCCAAGTCAGAACACAGGTACATTATTCTGGCTTTTAATGCCTATTGTCAAAGTTCCTTTCAAAAAACCAACCCTAGCTACAGTCCCACCCGCATGCCTACATGTCAGTGTAGCACATGACTAGTTGTCCCCACATCCATTCTCCATTCCTTTCACCATCAGAGTTAGGCTCAGTTGTGTAGGTGTACTTCCTGTAAATAAGGATAATTCCTTCTGAGGGGACTGCAAAACAGAAAGATTAAAGGATTTGGGGACCCTGAATGACTTCATGGAGCCGGCAGCCTGATCTGTTGTATAAGGTGTCTCTTCTACAGTTTCTCTGCTTCTGTTTCTTCGGAGGAACTCCAGTCTTCATCTTCACCAATGACATTGTCTACTGCTGGCTTCCAGCACAGACCTTTCCATCATAGACCATTCAGCTTCTTCATAGTTGATATTCGGATGTTTTTTCATGGAACAAATACCTAGTCTCATTCATTCTTCTCTGTAAAGCAAGTTTCCCAGACTGGTCTTGAACTTGATCCTCCCTCATTTGTCTGCCCTTGCTGCCCTTCTATGTGAAACCACCAGTCCCGTGGCAATTACTCCGGAGATTCTGAATCCGCGAGGCACACGGTCCGCTCGCTGCAGTCCCTGTGAAGGGACTGGCGTCTCTGAGTGCGTGGTGGGACTTCCAGAAGTGGAAGCAGCTGGCAGCAAGGACTCGCAGTTTCTCCTCATTGGGGTATAGTAATCTGCACTTTTAACCAATGCCCATAGGTCTATCTGATAGAGGTAATCCCTTGAATACCAATATGAGAACCCCTTTCTCCCGTGAATGCTTTATAAGAGAGAGTTTTGTTAGCTATCATATTGTTTGCTTGGAATATTTTCCTGCTTCTTAGACATAATCATGGTCCAATTATCTCACA
>PVJX010032923.1:0-20077 GCA_004027295.1 Dolichotis patagonum
TTTTTATTTCTTTTGTCAGATGAATTCCTAAATATTTCATTTTTTGGATGATGTTGTGAATTTTCTCTCAGTGAGCTTGTTGTTTGTGTACAGGAATGCTATTGATTTTCTAGTACTGCATCCATCTATGCTATTAAATTTGGCTATTAATACTAGAAGTATTTTCATGGAGTTTTTGGGGTCTTTTATGTAGAGCATCATGTCATCTGAGAATAATGATAATTTATCTTCTTCCTTTCTTATTCCTTTTATTTCCCTCACTTGTGTAATTGCTCTGGTTCATGTTTCTGGAACTATATTGAATAGGAGTGGTGATAGAGGACATCCTTGTCTTGTTCCTGATATTGGAGTGAAAGCTTTCAATTTTTGTTCATTTAGCATAATGTAGGCTGTTAGTTTGCCATAGATGGCATTTTTTTCAGGTTGAGGTAAAAACTATTCTGATTTTTTGTGTTTTTTTTTTAACATGAATGAGTGTCAGAATTTTCTGCATCAATTGAGATGATCATATGATTTTTGTCTTTGGCTCCATTGATCTGGTATATTACATTTGTTGGTTTGTGTAAGTTGAGCCATCCCTGTATGCCTGTTTGAATCCCACTTGGTCAAGGTGTATAATCTTGATGATTTGCTGCATTTTGTTTGCTAGTATTTTATTGAGCATTGTGTTCACTAGGGAGATTGGGCTGTAGTTCTCTTTTTTAGTTGCATTTTTCCCTAGCCTTGGAATCAGGGTAACACTTGCCTCCAGGAATGAATTGGAGAAAACTGGTTCCCTTTCAATTTCATTAAATAGTTTGAGTATTGGTATTAAAGCTTCTTTAAATTTCTTGTATAATTCAGCTGTGAATCCATCAAGATTTGGGTTTTTCTTTGTTGGTAAGATTTTAATTATGCTTTCAATTTCACTAACTGATATTAGGTTATTTAGAATTTTTATATCTTCTTGATTCAGCTTTGGTAATTCATATGTTTCTAACAATCTATCCATTTCTTCTTTGTTTTCTATCCTTGGAGAGTAAAGATTTTCGAGTAGGTATTGATGGTCTTCTGAACTATTTCACCATTTTCATTCCTGATTGCATGAATTTGAGGTTTTTTTTCTTTCCTTTTGCTTTTCATAAAGTTGGGTAGGGGTTTATTGATTTCATTCATGCTTTCAAAGAACCAACTCTTCAACTCATTAATCATTTGTATTATTTTCTTGGTCTCAATTGCATCACTTTCTGCTCTGGTCTTTATAATTTCCTCCCTTGTGTGGCCTTTGGGTTTGGCTTGCCCTTCTTTTTCTAGAAGCTTGGGGTGCAGCATTGGGTAATTTTTGTTTGTTCAGCTTTCCTGATGTGAGAATTCACCACTATAAATTCCCCTCTTAGGAGAGACCCTGGTGCATTGGGACCTGCACTGTGTGGTTGACTCTGGGTGCCAGGAGAAGAAGGAGCTCCTCCCTTCTCTGGGGGGTGGCTGAGAGTGCGGCAGGCTTTCAGCAGCCCAAAGAAGAGAGCCCCTGGTGCATCAGGACCTGCACTGTGTGGTTGACTCTGGGTGCCAGGAGAACAAGGAACTCTTCTCCTCTCTTGGGGGCAGTTGAGAGTGTGGCAGGCTTTTGGCAGCCTGAAGGAGAGAGACCCTGGCACATTGGGACCTGCACCATGTGGTTGACTCGGGGTGCCAGGAGAACAAGAAACTCCCCTCCTCTCTGGGGGCAGCTGAGATGTGGCAGACTTTCCATGGCCTGAAGGAGAGAGACCCTGGTGCATCGGGACCTGCACCATGCGGTTGACTCAGGGTGCCAGGAGAACAAGGAACTCCTCCCCTCTCTGGGGGGCGGTGGAGAGTGTAGCAGACTTTCCGCAGCCTGAAGGAAAGAGACCCTGGCGCCGTGCGGTTGACTTGGGGTGCCGGGAGAACAAGGAACTCCTCCCCTCTCTGGGGGGTGACTGTGATCCTGCCTGCTTGTGGGCTGAGAATCAGACATCTCATGTCGTCCTGTCCCCCAGCCTGTGTCCCCCCCTCCCCTCCCCCCTGCCTAGCAAGTGGGAGCCTGTGAACTACACATCTTGTGAAAAGATTGACTATGTTATTTAGTATGAGCTTCCCATATGCAAAGATAAGGGCAACCATTTGGAAGAAAACAAGAGACAATATGACAGATAGTGAAGATATCTGGTTGTCTAGCTTTGAAATTTATGCTTTCTTATGTCCCATTCTGTTCTGTTTTATTGTGTTTAATTTTACTCTCTTTTAAAATAAAAAAAAGTTTAAAAAAATAAATTCCCCTCTTAGGACTGCTTTCATTGTGTCCCACAGATTCTGATAAGATGTATTTGGTTTTTTGCTTGACTATAGATATGGTTTAATTTCTTCTTTGATCTTGTCTGTGACCCATTGGCTGTTCAGGAGAGAGTTATTTAATTTCCATATGTATATGGAGTTTTGGCAGTTTTTTTTGCCATTAATTTCCAATTTTATCACACTACGGTCAGAAAATATGCATAGGATAATCTCAATTCCTTTGCATTTACTTAAGCATGTTATATGGGCTAGTATGTGGTCTACTTTTGACAATGTCCCATATGCAGATGAGGAGAATGTGTATTATGATGTTGTTGGATAGAACACTCTGTAAATATCTACTAAGTCCATTTGTTCACAGATTTGGTTCAGTTCTGTTATTTCTTTGCTGACTTGTCTAGTTGATCTATTTCTTTATCACAATGGGATATTAAGGTACCCCATTACAATCATATTATTGCTTATTTGATTTTTATGTCTATTAATATTTGTCTTATATAGTTGAGTGCTCCAATATTTAGTTCATATATATTTAAGATTATTATCTCTTCTTCTTGAATTTTTCCCCTAACAAATATGTAGTGATCTTCTTTATTTCTTTTGATTATTCTTGGTTTGAAGTTCATATTGTCTGCAAACAGAATAGTTACCCCCACTTTTTTCTGGGTTCCTGTTGCATGGAGTATTTTTTTCATCCTTGACCTTCCCTCTATGAGTTTATTTTTGAGTTAAATGTGTTTCTTGAATACAGCATATTGTTGGATCTTGTTTCCTGGTCCATTCTGCCAGTCTGTTTCTTTTGATTGCTGAATTGAGGCAATTTACATTGTTATGCATTGGCTTTCTTTGTCATATTATTTTCCTGCTGTTGGTTCCTTACTTTTCCTCTCTGATTAACTGCTTGCCCTGCTTGATAGTTTCTTTCTGCTGTTGTTTTTGAAATTGTAGTCATTTTTATCTCTTTCTAGTATGTCCTTCAGTATTCTCTGTAAGGTTGGTTTGGTGGTCATGAATTCCTTCAGTTGTTCTTTGTCATGGAAGTATATTATTTCTCCATTAGCTTTGAAAGATAGTTTTGCAGGGTACATCAGTCTGTATTGGAAGTTATTTTCTTTCATGACTTGAAATATTTTGCTCCAAGCTCTTCTTGACTTGAGGGTTTGTGTTGATAAGTCTGTGATAATTCTGATGGGCTTTCCTTTTTAGGTGATCTACTTTACTTCTCTAATAGCTTTTAGTGTTCTGTTCCTGTGCTGAATTTCTGGGATTTTGATTACAATACGTTGGGGTGTTGATTTATTTTGGTTATGGCTAGTTATAGTTTTATATGCCTCACTTATCTGTCTGTCTGATTTTTTCCCATGCTTGGAAAATTTTCTGCTATTATGCCTGCAAATAGTTTTTTGTGTCATTTTGTTGACTCCTGCTTTTTCATTGACACCAGTTATTCATTTTTTTGTATACCAGGAATTGAACTCAGGACCTTGTGCTTGCCAGGCAAGTACTTATGCCACTGAGTTATATCCCTGGACAACACTATTATTTTTATATCTTTCTTTGTGTCATCTTGCAGCTATTACTTTGTTATTTCTGGATCTTTTTGTTAATTGCAGGAGATCTTTCCTTTCATGATCTCTAGTCACAATCCTGTCTTCAAGATCTGAAAGTCTGTCTTCAGTTTCGTTTGAGTGGCTTTGTCAGCTTTCAATGGAATATTTAATTTCCTGAATATTTGAAACTATTTTATACATTCTGTTTCTTTCCTATAGTGATTGCTCACTGTTTCCACCCTCTTCCTGTCATCACCTATTTTTTTAATCTATATCTACTCATGATTTGATAAGCAGTTCCTTTATAAATGTTGACATTTCTTTTTTTTGTCTGAAAGATTATTTCTAATCTGATTTCCTCTAAAGCCTCATGGATTTGTTTCTTTACTTTGGTTGCTATCATTTCAGAAATTCCAGGTGTATATCTTCCAATTTATTCTATGTTGATGTCTCCTGGACCTGTTCTGAGTGGACTGGAGGCCTGAGATTGCATTTTGCTTTTTCATTTTGTAATATTCTATTTAAAAATTTTTTATTTTGTTTTCGTGATGATCCTTGTGGATTTTTATAGTAGGAAATTACATCACTGGTATCAAGGCCTCTCTAGGAAAAGTATGTTCTTCAAGGATGTCTTCTGTGTGTAGGAGGTTCTTGGTTTGTGTCTGCACAAGATCCAACCTTCCCAATTAATTAAGAGTGGGATGTTAGTATCTGTTTGACTTAGTCCCTGGTCCTTTGATACAGGACTGTGGTGATGTTATTACCCCAGAGCTTCCTAGCATTGTTACAAAAGGGAGAACAACTAATGTCAACAGATATGACATCCTATCTGAAGTTGTAAAATTAGCTATTACAAAAACATTAAACACAATTGAGAAACTGACAAAGTGTGGTAACTACTGATTTTGTACTTTAGACCATAAGAGCAGAGTCTATATTTATATAACAGAACCAATTGTAAATTAAGAGTTTGTATGCAGAGTCTTTCCCCTTGTTAGAGTGGTTTTACCCTATGGTCAGGACATTTAGGGAGGATAGTATATAAAACAAAGATAGCTAGCAAAGAAGTAAGAGCAAGCCTAATCGACAAAGGATAATCACACAACGTTTGGGAAACTCATGAAGGGGGTAAAAAAGAAATGAAGGAGGTTTCAAGAGATTATCTAAACTTGGTCTCTGAGTTTGGCAATAACATTAGTTTTCTGTGGTTGGAGTTCTTCCAAGCTGCTTAGAAAAAAGAGAAAAAGAGCAAAATAAAGAAAAAAGAAAAGAAAGAAAAAATGAGGAAAAAAGGGCCAGTTGCCAAGTCTGGAATTCTTCCAAGCTGGCTGCTGGTCCCATGGAGGCCTCAGTCACCTGTTGGCTTATATTGTTATTGTTGTTTTAGACTTCTGTCACCACTGGTTTTGCCTGTCCATCCTGTGTACCTTAGTCAAGACCCTTTTGTGTCTTTGGTGTTCCTTTTGGTCTCTGGGCCTTCCCAAGTGGTACACCTCAGTCACAGTAGCAGTGAGGGGAGGGGCTGCCATCTTCTAGCACTGCTCACTTGGGTTCCTGAAGTGACTGAGTGGCTATGGGGGCGGGGTCTTTCTCCTCCCTGAAGTTCCTGCGGTGACAGAGAAGCAGTTGGAGGTGTCTTTCTCCTCTGCTCAGCTGCTACAGGGACCATTTTTTGCTTAAATGAATCACTTTATGGCTTCTTTTTGGCATATCTGAATTGCAACATCAATACTTTTGAGTTTTGAGGCCATTATTAAATTCAGTAATTGTTACTTGAACATTAACACTGCGATACCATGATAATCGAGATGGCTATTAAGTGTCTGTGGGTGGGTAGTATATACAATGTGGATACACTGGGCAATAAGATTATTTGTCCTGGATGGGATGGTAAGGTGGTATGAGACTGCATCATTCTACTCAGATTGGCATCCAACTTGAAGCTTGTGAATTATCTATTTGTGGAATTTTTCATTTAATATTTCAAACCACAGTTGACCTGGCCATCTGGCACCCACATGATTTATAATCTCCCTTTCTAAGGTGAGTAGGATTTAGGGATTTACTTCTAGGGAGTAGAATGGCAGAGGCCCCACGGTTGAACTTCTTGTCTGTTTGTGGGAGTTATCTCTTTCTAGGGTCCTAGAGCAATTATTATAGTAGTCTGAATGAAAGCTATCAACCATTCCAACACAAATGCACATGTTCATTTATCTCGACATCCAGCTCTCCAGTTCTTGTTCAGAAACCAGGCTTCCTTGGGAACACAAACCAATTTTCACAATCCTCTCATCTCTAAAACAGTGGGAGCCAGAAAAGAAGAGAATGCTCAGGAGAAAAAGAATGAAGTAATGGGGAAGAGGGGACCTGAATGGAGAGGGGAGGAGAAAGGGGAAGAGGAAGGGATGGCCCTTCCCTCCAGTCCTTCTAGCAGCTGCCTCCTGTCCTAGGATGGGCTCAGATAGTTGGTTCCAGAGCATCCTAACATGCTGCATGTTCTGTATGGGGACAACTAGAAGCACTGTGACCTGGGCACTCTGGGGCCAGTAGGTAGACTCCTGTCACTGGCTTTCTTTGGCTAGAGTAGGGTGTGAGCCCACTCACCTCTTGGCAGGTGCGCGTGAGAAGAACACACTTTTCCAACTGCACCCACTGGCTCTGAACGCTGAGCTTGACCGCTCTGGAGGACACTGCTTGCGGTGACCCTAGAAGGAGTCACAGTATTGTCTGCTGATGTGGGCGACCTGTGCATGCAGCCTCACCAAACATGTGCACCAGAATGGATTTCCCTGGCTGTGGGGCGGTGCCTGAGTCCTGCCTCTGGTGGGCAAAACCCACAGTTCCCTTAAGATTAATCTCAAACCACAGCAGAGTCAGCTTGACCCCCTGGCAGGGATAGGGAAGGAAAGTTCCTAACAAGGCATTGACATGGAGAGTCACATGGATTTCTCAGAACCTTTATTTTTTTTTATTTTAAAGAGAATAAAACAGAAGAGGGCAGAACAAAGCAGATCAGAACAGAACAACATAAGCAACACTTTACAATAAGACAACCGGACATTAACAGTAGCTATCAAAATATATCTTTCTCTGCTACAGTTGAGCATAGTTTCAAATACAATAATATCAAACATAACACAATAGTATAAAACCATTCAAGAGAATGAAAGAATTACAGGACATTGTGAACTGAATAACTATGATCAATGGCTACTATAAAATCTCATTTTCAATAAAAAGATTTGTTTATACTGTCACATATATTAAAATCCCGATAAGATACAACATGATAGAACCGATGGTAATAGCAGAGTAGAAGCATCGTAGGACTTCTAAAGAAGATGATATTAAATCAGCAATGGCTGCCATAATGTTTTGTTTTCTTCAAAACAGATTTTCATACCATCACACATAATAAAGTCAAATAAAACAGAATAAAACCATTCCAACTGATGAATAAAAACATTGAAAGGCTTCAAAGCAATGAAATGAGAAATCATGATTACCATAAAATCTTATATACCCTTACCAACTCTCATACTAGGGAGACTATATGGTATTTACACATGTGAGTTTGGTTTATTTCGCTTAAGAGAATGGTCTCAAGTTGTGTCCATTTATTTATAAATATCTCGATGTGATCATTCTTTATAGCTGAGTAGTACTCCATTGTATAAAAATGCCACAACTTTTTTACTCAGAACCTTTATGAACCATGGGAAATGCTGACCTCTGTGGTATGTGCTGCACCTCCCAGGCTTTATGGTGCTATGTCCTAGAAGTGGAAGGAGGAGGATTCACTGGAATGACATTTTTCCCAGTCAGGTGAGCCCATGAGCATCCAAATGAATGATTGACACAGTCCTCGCCATCCAGCACCAGCAAGACTCCCACAGGCAGGCTCATGGCTCACTGGAAGAATTCAGAATCCTCCTTTCATTGCCTGCCTGTGCAATTAAAAACATAGTGAGACTATCTCTGATGTCAAACATCAGATATTTATAAAACTATTTCAAAACATCAGCATAGCATCATGGTTAAGAGCTGATGTGACAGCAAACAGAAACACTGAATGACACCCAGGATTTGGAGGCAGATTTATTTAGGTCAACAAGCACTGATTAGTATCATTCCCAGAATATCAGGCCCTGATCTCCGGTGGTCTAAGGATTATATGGGATAAGCAACCAGGAAGTACAGAGGCAAAATGGATTATCAGCTGTAGATTGGTTTATACAATGTGCATCATAATCACCTGCTATACATTACGGTGACTGGCTGCTTCTAAGGAACAGAAGCAACTGGACCTGAAACAAGGACTTTTACCTGGGCAGCTAAGAAACTGACCCACACTGGCTGGGGGGCCATCTCCTATTACACAGACTCTTACACAGTCGGGTTAAGCCCTGGCCCCACTATTTCACATTGGAATTACTGTAGACTTCTTTAAATTCTTTAAGTTTGGCTTCTTTGCTTTGAATAAAGATGACAGCTACTTCCTATAGTTAAGGAAAAAGGAGTACGATGCTCTACACAAAACATCTGTACCATGATAAGCTCTTGACAAATTATTATTAGACAACTCATCAGAGCAGCTGATTCCTGCATAGACCTGGATGTTTGGAAAGAACACTTTTAAAAAGTCATAAGTAAAGAGGAAGCAGCCGGCACACAGAGCTTTTAGAAAACTGTGGAAAGACAGGCTGGTCTCTGTGACCCCAGTACTTGTAAAGGCTCTGCATAGTGCTTATGTGAGCAGTGCTGAGCTATTTGTCTCTTCAGTAGGGTGACACTTGAATAATGATGTTGGCTGGTGCTGCCCCTAATTGAGTTTTAATTATAGTACTTCTAGGAGGGATGAAGTTGAAACTCTGTGCTCTGTGCATAATTAAATTTAGGTTAGCAGAGCTGGAGAATTCTTAGCCCACACATGTGCCGCATCTCCTTGTCTGAAGAGAGATTTCAAAATTGGACATTGTTGTTTAATGGATGAAGTCTAAGAAAGACACATGGGTTTTGCTCCTCTTTAATTAAGAATAGTTAATTGTCAAAAGAACCTAATTAGTTTGCCACTGGTGGGAGATGTAGGTGGAGATGAGATGGATCTCTTTATTAGCTTTGGTTCCAAGGAAGAAGGGGTTAACTCAATGTGTGATTCAGGAGAAGTCCAGGCAAAGCAAACATTGTCCTTAGAGATTGGACTCAGCATGGGAGGGACCATCTTTGGGATCCTGCAAGTGTTTTAGATATTTATGTGCCAAGCAGTGTGTTGGCTCTCAAGGCTGCAACTACAAGCAGAAGGTATAGTCTCTTTTCTTGAGATATCTCCAGTTTCTTCCAAGAGACAAAGCTTGCATAACCAAGGCAGAGGAAAAGGACATCTTCAGCAAAGCCTACTGATGACAAGTTCCAAACAACATCAAAGAAGGCATCTTACTTGGCACTGTGGAGGCTTGCAGAAGGTGTGTGAAATGCAAGTCCAAACTTCAGATCTACCAGGAACACTGTGTCCACGAGCAGATTACCAATTCCTACCAGCAGCCCAATTTTCTCATTTGTAAAATGGTACCCACTGTGTGAGGGTTTAAGGCAGAAAAGTCCCGAGCGTGGAATTGGCTGTGCATTTTAAGCTGACAACATAATAGTTGTTCCTAAGGTTATTTAAGGACCCTCTGGTCCTGGGACAGTGGCCCCTTGCTCCTCATTGAAAGGGGGGTTTTCACAGAGCTCAGCCTCAGAATATCAACACCTGTGCCTAAGGGTGGGGCGTGCAGAGCAGAGCTTTGTGGGGTGACAGGGTGATCTGGAGGCCCAAGCCTGTGGGTTGATTCATCACTGTTTCCGAGGCCCTATCTTGTGGAACTGCTGTTGGTATGATATGGACAGTTACCACGGGCTGCCCTCCTTACTGCTTCTGCTCCGATCTTGCATGTTTATTAAGTGACAAGCTAACTGGGTGGCTTCTCATCTGAGAGGTCTCTTGTGCTGTCTCCCTCCCCAAAGGACATATGATACATCTGAAGACATTTTTGACTATCATTGCTAGGTGGAAGTTGTTACTAGAATCTAGGAATTAAAAGAATGCTACTAAATATCCTACAACCGATAGAATGGCAACTCCCCCCCAGTCAATAATAAGGAATTATTTAGTTTAAATGTCAACAGTGAAAAAAAAAAACCTCTGTGCTGGAGAGTAGCATAATTGCCTGCCTGGCAGGTGTGAGGTCCTGAGTTCGATTTCCCCAATACAAAAAAAATGTCAACAGTGCCTAGTCAGAGAGACCTTGAGTACCCACTTTCTGGGTGCAGGGCAGCCAGCCTGGTAGAGCACCTCCGAGGCAGCGCCGTAGTGCGTCCTCTGGGGGTTGCGTGCTTCCAAGCAGCCCCGTTATCAGTCACCGTCAGGTCGCCTGCACAGGGTGCCCAGTCTAAGCTACCGCTTTCATTAAGGTCTCGGGGTAGCTACCTACCAGGCAGCTACCCTGAGTGTGTTGGCCAAGGAGTGTGTTCCACGTTTTGGTCACCAGGTGGCGATCACGGGATACTTTAGCCTGTGGAATCTTGTGAGAAGTAAAGTTTAATTTTAAAAAATCACACACACAAACAACTTCTGCTTCATTCTGCGCTCCTGCACTGGGTCTTTCACAGATAAGTCAGTTTTCCATCGAGTCCAGACTAGCTGGACAGAGAACAAGTCCCTCCTTTAAAATAATTGTTCTATTGGTATGTTTGTGATACATAATTACACTCATTTTGGGGAACTGGCAAACACACAGCATATATAACATCTTGATGATATTTGACTCTCCCTTCTCTTCCCAAGTTCCTGTTCCCAAACTCGAAAAGCCTGCCTCCCCGTTTCCTGCCATCTCCCCTTTATTTTACTCTTTATTGTACTGTGTGTTTCTCATATAAGCGAGTAAGTGGGATCCCTGTCCGTGCAATCCGTACCTGGGCCAGCCCTGCCTTCCGAAAGGGCGGCCTGGGCTCCCAGCTCCTTGCTCCAAACACCCTCCAGGAAGGGGGAGAGGGTTGGGGATTCCCTTCTGTTGAGTACTTCCTGGCCCTGTCAGCTGATCTCCTTCCCGAGCAAGCTGAGATTCGACCCTTGAGCCATCACAAATGCTGCTGTCACCTGTCTAAATGTGGACCACGACTATGTGACAGGAAGCACAAGGGGGCGGAGCGGGGAGCTGAGGGGTGGCAGCCACCGCATTCCTTGGGCCACAACCTGTGCTGATCACCTAAAGCACGTCCAAGAGTGAAGGGCACTTATGTGACAGTTGTGACGACAGCTGTACATCTGGGTGCAAGGTCGTCTTAGCTAAGACCCAGCCAGGCAGGCTCTTCGGCCTCCATGACGTTTAGGAGCTCGTTCAGTGCCACCTGAATGGCTCCTCTGGGGGAGGAAGAAGAAAGGCTGAGGCTTTGGGGGTACAGAACATCCGAGCTCCTGACTGTGAGTGTGCTACTTACCAACTCATTGTCCCACGTCTCCCAAAATGTCCTTCGCTGTCCTGCAAAAGTAAATCACCTTGGAATTGAACCTTGCAAATTTGTCTCCAAGAGGCACTATGCTATATCCTGCCAGTAGAGGGCGCTCGAGGAACATGGCATAAGACCAGCGTCGTTTCCCCCCCCCCCCGCCCCGCCTTTCCTTTTTCCCTCTTGTTCCAGCCTCACGCAGCACCCTCAGCACAATTTCTCCAAAAAGACTCTTAATGGCATCCTGTGTGTGACTTCTTGTAAGTTTAAGAGCAACCACTGTGGGTGGGAGGCTGGGAGGGGCCTCTTGGAAGTTTCCCTGTTTGCTTTACAGTGAATTCAGTGACATTCCTTCCAGCCCCTTCTTGGGATTGCTACTTGTGCTCACCTAGGAAAACAGGCCATCAGCCAGAGGGGACCAGCCCTGCCCTCTCCAACAAGCTCTGAGCCCAGCCTTGGAGCACTCTCAAATGTTGTCCGCTAGCTACACCTCTTAGTCTTGGGTTAGTGCCTGCTCTTCGGAATCAACTGGAGTCAGCTGTTCTGTCTCTCTGAGTTCGCTCTACTGTTGGTAGCCCACATTCATGCCACATTCCATTACTCATGAGTAATTCTTAGCTTTCCTTTCTCAGATTCTGTTTGGTTTTGGTTTCCCATCTGGCCCTGACTGGTGCAGTTTCTTTCCATTTCTCACATCTGTCTGCTTTGAAGCCATCTGTGTGTCCATCCCGCCCCACCCGGGGACCTGCCTGTGGAAATGCAACCGAAGTACACACTTTCACTCCACCAGGGCAGGAGCCATGGGGTGAGCTGGGGCGAGTGGTTTCAGATGAAAGACCCAGCAAGTACAGAGTTGATAATGAATGTGGTTCCCCAAAGCCACTGTCCCTGTGCTTCCAAGTTTCCGGTATTTAAAACACCGTGTGGACAATGACATTTACCAATAAGGAGTGAGAAAGTCACCTCCCTGCTCTGGGCTTGAGCACCTCCTTTTATAAAACAAGGGAGGTGAGCAAGGTGATCACTAACATAATTCCCAGCTGCGAGAATCTCCCAGTTCATGGCTGAATGTGTGTTCCAGAACTTTCCACGCTGTCTCACAACCTTTCAGTCTGCCATTATCTTGGTTACTTTTCTCTTGTGGCTCAGATAAAACACCCAACACCCCAAATTAGAGAAGGATAGGTTTGCTTTTTTTCACAGTTTGTGGAGGTTTCTCATAATCAGCGGGACCCAAGGCAGGGTGGTGTGAGGTGCAACAGTTCAAGCCAGCAGAAGGCAGCAAACGCAACAAGAGCAAAAGTGGGGGAGGAGGGGTGCAGAGCAAGCCTCTTTTCCTCCCTTACATCATGAGCAGGCCACCTCACCCAACCCCAGGTCTGTGTAGCCCTCACCATCTCTGCACCCTCCCCTTGCACAGGGTAAAGATGCTTGAAAATTGAGGACCCTGGTCCCCTGCTGAGTTGCTTAATTAAACTTTTAAACTTCCCAAGTTGACACAACTATCAACCATTGCAATCCACCTGTGTCAACTTGGTAACCAGACACACTTCTTTAAACCTGTTGGTTTCTAGATACAAATACATATTTATTCTTACCATTTCACAACTTGAACATTATAACACAGATTTAACAATCCTTAAGAACCAATATTAAGTCTTTCAACATTATATCAGAACCATAACATTCTACCCTGGATGCCCCAAAGACTCTTGCACATTCCTTTATACAAAATGCACTTAGTCTGTCTCTAAGAGTTGGACTAATAGTTTTATCACTGCTGAAAAGTCCAAATCCCAAGGCTATTCCAAAATGTAAGGCAAACTGTTATCTCCAAGCCCCTGTACAAATTAAGTTAAACATGTCCAGCATTCAATGGCACAAGATAGACATTTTCATTCCAAACGTTTTAAACATTAAGTCCTGTAATTTCATACACAGCATCTAAGGCAAAGTGATGAGCTCCAAAGGGCTTGAGTGGCTCCATCCTATGGAGTTTCAGGTGGTTGTAGCTCCCATGAACTCTCTCTTAGGCTTGCTTTGCTCCCTCCTTGCAGCTTTCCTTAGATGCTCTGTGTTCTTAGCTTTTCCAAATTTCTGGGGTCTCCGCTGCAGCTTTGACTTCACATTCCCAGCTTCACATATTGCCCTCTGGAATACACTGCCTGGGCTCCTAGGCCTTCCGGAATCAAGGTGGAAGCCTTTTTAAACCCTCAACTCTTACATCCTGTATGCACCTAAAACCAGCACCATGTGGATGATTCCAAGGTTCACTGCCACTTGGAGCAGTAGCCCGGATTTTCTGTCTCTTGACTATTGAGATCAAGTGCTTGGATCACTGAGCAATCTGAATCAAATTTTAAAGAACGAGTTTTCTATGCTGCCACCATTCTGGAACATGGGGTAGCTGCTGCCATTCTGGAATATGGTGCTCTGTGGCTGTCTCCTCAAAGCAAAGTCTTTTACTTTTGCAGTTTTGGGACTACAAAGGGTGGAGCTTTGCTACTTTTTTGTTTTGCCCTCAGGCAATCTTTTTTTTTTTTTTTTTTGGTACCAGGGATGGAACTCACGACTGTGTGTTTGCGAGGCAAGCACTTATGCCACTGAGCTAAATCCCCAGCCCAAGCAATTTTTTTTATTCTCCTATTCCTTTTCTGCAGTCAAGATCCCTGCTCTATCTTTGTAGTCCTCAGCTTTAATGGAGCTTTCTTTCTGGTCAAACTCACAAAATTTTAAATCATTCTGCTGAGCTCTGGGTCTTGATTCTCAATGTAAATCTGGCTAAAAGCCCCCAACAGTAGCCATGCCATCACCTCAACATTAGACTGCCTTGAAATTTCTTCTGCCAGATCAATTAGCCTGCTGCCCTTAATCTCAGTCTCAGGCACAGTCTGAAGACACAAGCAAAGCACACACAAACCTTCTCCCAAGACATAACATGCAACATCGGAGGTCCCAACAACCAATGCAGTCCTTCTTCCCAGAAGAAACCTTGAGAGCCTGATCTGTCAACCTTCTGATCTGCGCTCTGACCAGAATCTCCCATAAAGAGCTGCCTAAGGTGTTCCAGTTTTACTCTTTCAGGCAACATCTGTGAACCTTCCCAAAGTCTTCCCATAAGCCATTCCTTAAATCACATGATTGTGTATAGTGACAGTAACAAACATACTCCTGATGCCAAATTCTATCTTGGTTACTTTTCTCTCATTGCTGAGACAAAGTACCCAACCCCCAAAATTAAGGGAGGAAAGGTTTATTTAGCACACAGTTTGTGGAGGTTTGTCAGCTGACTCCAAGGCAGAGTGGCATGGTGAGGGACAACAGTTCATGGTGACAGAAGACAGCAAAACCAACAAGAACAAAAGATGGAGAGCAAACATATTTTTCTTCCTTATGGTATAAGCAAGCTACTCTCTCTCTAGGGTGGGTGTACTATTCATACCACCTCTGTGCCCTGCCTTTGCACAAGACGAGAATGTTTACAAAGTTAGGACCCTGGCCCCCTGATGAGTGACTTAAACTTCAGAACTTCCCAAGTTGACACTACGTATCATTCATTACAGCCATTTAAACCTAGTGGTTTTTAACATGGTGAAAACTTCATTTCCAACAAATGTGCAACCACTTCTTAGAAGGCTAACCTAACTTGCTGTATTAGTCATTTACCTGTTAGGGGGAATGAGTGAGGAAGATCATCTGATTCAGTGGCCATCTTTGCAGTGAAGACAGTAGAAGCCCAGCATGATTAACTGATTTGTCCCAAGCTACAGTTGGTTATGATGAATCTAAGACTGGAACCCAGATTACTTGAGATGCAGTTAAATTTCTTGCACTGTATTACATGTGTGCTATCTTTTAAATGCCCCAGAAGTTCATTTCTTGAGGTCATGATCCAATGGCTGCAGGAAGAGAAGCTAATGCACTCTGTACTCCTTGACTAGCCATGAGCGCTGGTCATCATTTATAAAAGAAAATACAAGGAGCTTCTGAAGAAAAGACTGAGGGAATTCTGAAGGCATTTTTTTCCCCTCTTGCTGATGGATGAAAATTTCTCTATGTAGTTCCTAAAACCAAACACCTTAAGAATACTTTTATTAAAGCCAAATGTCTCACACAACTGGTAGAGTAAACTGGGTCTTTGCTTATCATTTACTGGGTATAATCCAGTGGGTGGTTCATAAAGGCCAGTGGGTGCTGCTAAATGTCCTATAATGCACAAGACTGTCCCAGTGACAAAGAATGATCTGATAAAAAAAATGTCAGTGGCAGGAGGTTTGAGACACTCTGATGTCATGAAATGTTTCTTAACATCACAGAGCCACAGAGCTGCACAGTGGCCACCTCCACCCACCTCAGTCATCACTCTTGTCTCTTGTCACGAGCCAGCCAGGTAGAAGGGATGGAAAATGCAAGAGACTTCTGGGCTCCGGGGACTGTTGGAGGATTAGATGCTATTTGTTTCCTCCTCAGATCCATATAATGAGCAGTTTACTTTACCACCAATAACAGTCTAATAACAGTACTGGAAATTAGAAAAGCATTCATCAGAAACTCTTCCACCATTCTAAAAATGGGTCTTAATACTTTATGTTATCTACCTCATATTGCTATATGGATGGCTAAGATTTCTACAACTTCAACTTGTTTTCTTACTTGGTATAGTATCACAAGTATTTTTCATGTTATGATACCTTCCCATTATTGATGATTTAAAAGATAAGAAATATCTTTAATGACTCCTTTCTCTGCTTCTTGGGCATTTAGGTTGTGGTTCGTTTCTCCACTGGTATAGGGGATATTGCACGAATTATCATTGCATACCAGACCCATCCCATGTTTCAAATGTTTTATCCTCAGAATAAAGTTCCACAAGGAGGACTGTTGAGTCAAATGACAACTTCTTCTTCTTGCCAGAAGAGATTTTCAGAATTTCCAGAGCAAGGCTGGTATATGCATTTGCTAACGAAAAAATAAAAGACAAAGTAAATTTAATAAAGGTTATTTGAACAGCAAAATTCTAGAGCAAGGACCATCATAACTAAAGAAAAGGAATGACACAGAGAAACAACTTGAATGGCTACAGTCAACATTTGCCTTAGATGGACCAGGTCTGGCCAGTTGTGATTGACTAATGCCCAACTGCTAATTGTCTAAGTCTCAGCTATTTGATACAAAGATATACTCTGAAGTGAAGTAGCAATTGATTTATATACTAAATGAGGTTGCAATTTGGTGAATGTTGTAGTAGCTATTGGGCCAAATTTTGTCATCCAACTATAGAAACAGAATTACAACAAACTTAGCAGTTTAACAGCACCATTGGAGTCAGTCCTTCAAAGCATTCTTAGCATCACTATGAAGTGGGCAGAATATTGCTGGTGACTTTCTAGAACACTTTTTGTTCCTTAAGTTCTAAAATCAGCTCCTTTTCCAACATCCACAGAAACTCTCTTGTCTTGATGAGCAACTCAAGAGCAGGTTTTCTTGTTTCAAGACACTCTACCTTGCAGCAGGCTTGAAGTGGCCTCACCTCGTGTGCCCTACAGTGGTCTTAAGACAGCATTCACTGCCAGTCATCTGCTCCTGTTGGAATCAGGGAGGGCTCTGTGAATTTGGGCTTTGTGCAGCTGTATCAGCAGCTGACCTTGGAGATGGGAAGATGGAGTCCCCGAAACCAGTGACATTCAGGCTTCCGTGAGCAGCAGATTCACTTGGGAGGGTTGTTAAAACTACAGATGCCCAGGCTCTGCCCAAACGTACCAAGTCAGAATCTCTGGGTCTAGGGCACAGGTGCTTAGTAGATTTCTAACAAGCTGCTTTTGACCTGTGGTTCTCAGACCCACCATGGTTTGAAAGGCACACTTCTCACAAGTGCTCAGTGAGGGATATCTGGAGTGAAGGCCCTTATTGGAGATTCAGTTTCCCTTGGAGGAGCCTAGTGCTTCCTGCAAACCTGCTTTCTGAGGCTCCTAAAGGAGACAGTGGTACTGGATCAATATGTATGTGCAGTCCTTGTGAGGTGGGTAAGCTATTATTTGATTGCTGACCTTGTAGGGGCCAAGATCATCTTTGGAGATGGAGAGAACTGTGCCTAGAGGAGTGGATTTATTCATGCATGGACCCGCACAGTCCTGCTGGTCAACTAGAGAATAAGCAAATCCCTCTCTCCAGACTTTGGGCACAGGTTGGCTGGAGGCTTAGATAGAACCCACACCTCCAGAGCTGGGGTGGAACCCTGGATATCATGCAGGTTAGATGCAAGATGGGGCTTGGCAAAGTTCAAGAGTGTCTGAGGCTTTGGATTGCTGATGAGACACTGTTCCTTGGCTACTGGCTAGGTGTGTGTTCACACTGTGGTAATTCATTAAACTATGCTGTATTTTAATACTTTTCTATGTATGTATTACCTTTCACAGTAAAAATTACTAAAATTTTGATTTATAAATATGTATAATTGTTACACCATGTAAAAAGGAAAAAATTTCAAAAAATATGTAGCCTGCCATTTTTAAAAATCATGATGTAAACATTGTTTGTAAAGAATCACAGCTGTGAGTCCTGCCGCCCCAAGGCGGGCTTGTGGAGAGTTGGTGACCTGGGTCCCAGGAAATCGAGCTTCTGGATAGCTACTGGTACACTGGACCCAGTCCCAGAGGCTCCACTGCCTTAATACAGAATGCCCAGCGACCTTCTCTCAGTTCGGGAGGCAGAGGTCAAGCTGGGAGACTAACCACCCTGGAGATCTTTCCCGCTCCCTAGGACAAAGGACTGCGGCCTGAGTTCCCACGGGCTCCAGTTCCCCAGGCCCAGCATCTGCCTTACAATTTAGGGAGCCAAGAGCCTGCAGAGGGGAGTTAGGACCCTGAGAGGTGAGTCCTGCTGCTCCAAGGTGGGCTTGTGGAGAGTTGGCGACCTGTGCTCCTGGCAATTGAGCTTCTGGAGAGCTACCGGGTACACTGGATCGAGTCCTGGAAGCTCCACTGCCTTAGTGCAACATGCTCAGGGCCTTCTCTCAGTTTGGGAGGTGGAGGCCAAGCTGGGGGCCTGACAGCCCGGTGTGGGCTGGCCTGGGAAGAGCTTAAAAGCAGCACTCCCAGCGGTTGAGATCATACTCACCCCCTTGGACACGGGACTGCGGCCCCAGATTCCGCGGGTCCCAGTTCACTAGGCCCAGCTTACACCTTTCAATATAGGGAGCCAGGAGCCTGTGGGCAAGCCAGCACTGCTCCAGGAACTGAGGGTGCAGGAGGTAACTCACCACACATCCAGAGGAAGCTTTGGAACAGCGCTCAAAGCAAGGAAATATAGAAAAAATGACAAAGGAAAGACCAAAAGGCAGGCTCAGAACTCCAGCCCACCCCAAGAAAGCTTAGGAGCCAGGTACATAGAAGAAAAAAGAAGCCATATACCTGAAATGTCTGAAATGATGTCAAATGAAATAAAGATGCAACTAGGGGAAGCTATGGAGAAATTCAAATCAGAAGTACTTCCCCAGGTAAAAGAAGAAATGATAAAAATAGTGAAAGAAATAGTGAACACATCTAGTGGAAACACAGCTAAAAAATTAGAGGAACAAAGCAAACAGATAGAATCCCTGAATGAACACTATAAGAAACAAACAGATTACATAAAGCAGATTCAAAGAGATATACAGGAAATCAAAAATGCAATTGAAAGCTGCCAAAACCGCCTCAATGAAAATGAAGATAGAATTTCAGACCAGGAAGATAAGATTGCAGCCAGTGAACAGGAAAGGAAAGATCTCTTAAAAATAACAAAGAATCAGGAAATAACAATTCAATGCCTGTAAGATGATGCAAAGAAAAACATAACATAAGATTAATAAAGATAAATGAAAAACATAAGATTAATAGAGATAAATGAAAAAGAAGGGGACAACCCAAATGATATCAAGAAGATATTTACAGAAGTAATAGGTGAAAACTTCCCAAACATGAGAAGAGAAACTGACATTTGGATAAGTGAAGCATATAGAACTCCAAACAGCCATAACCAAAATAAAACTACACCCAGACACATAATAATCACCATCCCAGAAATCCATCATAAGAACAGAATATTAAAAGCAGTTAGAGAGAAAAGAAGGATTACCTATAAAGGAAAACCTATCAGAATCACAGCAGACTTCTCAATACAAACAGTGAAGTCAAGAAGAGCACGGAGTGAAGTATTTCAGATCCTAAAGGAAAACCACTTCCAACCCAGACTGATGTACCCTGCAAAACTGTCCTTCAAAATGGATGGAGAAATAAGATACTTCCATGAAAAAGAACAGCTGAAGAACTTCATGAACACCAAACCAACCCTACAAAGAATACTGAAAGACATCCTAGATATACATGGGGTAAAACCACCAAGCAAGGCAGACAATTAAACAGAATGGAAAGCTAACAACACAATAGCAGAAAGATAACATGTCAACAATAAATCAATATATAACAGTTACAACCATAAATGTAAATGGCCTCAACTCACCAATCAAAAGAAACAGACTGGCAGAATAGATCAAAAACAACATCCAACCATACGCTGTCTACAAGAAACCCATCTAACCCAAAAGGACACTCATAGACTGAAAGTCAAAGGATGGAAAACAATACTTCATGCACCAGGAAACCAAAAAAAAAAGGGGGGGGGAGTAGCCATCCTGTTTGCAGACAATGTGAATTTCAAACCAAGAATGATCCAAAGAGATAAAGAAGGTCACTACATACTAGTTAGGGGAA
>PVJX010032924.1:0-20061 GCA_004027295.1 Dolichotis patagonum
CAACTGTCATTTTCTGTTCATTATCATCCTTATCAATACTGACTCATTACAAAATATTTAGATGACATCATAAAATATTTAGAAATCTAAAGTATCAAACAATGTCTGAAAGAACAGTGGAAGCATTAAATAGAAAAAGATGTATAATAATTTCTCAAAAATCAGAACTAGGAACAAAGTGGTAGAAAAAAAGATATTATAGTTTGATGTATAAATGAAATACTTTACAGGTTGAATACATCACCTAACTGTAAGGTAACAATTACCAGTCACACATAGTATTCAGGGAGGACTGTGAAGAATTTTGTGTTATGTATTTCCATTTGGAAGTAAAATGTTAGATTTGAAGACTTCTAAGTTCATTTATGAGTCTAAAATGTTATGATTCTGTAACATTTCTATAAATATCAATAGCAAATATCATAATTTTGACTTATTTGTTTTTAGGTAAGTTACATGTTTTTCTCTGAGTCTCAGTTTTAGGTCTTATCTGTAAAGAGATGAGGCTAATATTGTGATTTTTACTGGCAACTCATCTGGGAAATACTACAGTTAATGAAAAGCACTTAGAAAGCATTGTTTTCACTACTTTGAATTATTGTTTGTCCCTAGGAATGTAGAGAATTCTGGGCTACATGTATATAATACTTTCTTTTTATTTCACATTAAAGATTAAATATTACATTAATTATAGATGAAGGAATGTTTGAGTATAAAAGTCTCAGTAAATAAACACTATATTGAGAAGTGAATAATGTGTTTTATAGGTAAAAATCAAACATTTACCATTGGTTCTACAACCTAAGTTGTTGGACATTAATGGAATTGCAAACATGTATTGCTATCAGGAACTACTCCTGTTGCTAATCTCAGGATGCCAACTTTCATCTGTGGTGAGGGCCACTTCTGTGGTTCCTGGAATAATTTATGAAAATGACAACTCTGCTCATTATGTAATTCTTTTCCTTTATGTCTTTTTCTTTTCTTTTTTTGTTTCTTTAGTGTTTTTTCTCTCATCTTTTGTTCTACTATGCCTTCTAAATCAACACTTTCTTGAGCATATATTATGTGCTTAATGTAGCTGATAAAATACAGAAGCAAACAAATGTGAAAAAATGGAAGAACTAGTCCCTAATATTGAAGGATTTGTAATTATTTAAGGAAGGAAGAGTAGGCAGAATATACGGTAATCCTAGCTCTTGCAGTTACCTTGACATTGTAGTAAGTGCCGAAAAGACTTAGAATGATGCCTTCAAAGAGGTTATAGTCTAGTACAAAAACAGAGAAGTTGAAATAATGACTAAAATACAGTACAGCTCAGTACTGGACAGACATTACTTATTTATTCTTTTCAACAGTTATATAGGATACTTAGCTTTTCCTCATTTTGAAGATTAGAAGTAAAGAATTTTTTTCTAAGTGTCTTCAGAAATAAACTAGTATTTGTTTTTATTACATTGTGATACCTTACAGAAACAAAAGAACACAATGGGTTTAAGTGTACGGTGGGATAAAGTAGGGCTATCTTTATAACAGTCTCATGAGATTTTAAAGTTCCTTGCCATCATGAGCAATTCAACAACTTAGTGAGGTACTGTATCAAAGTTAAAAATACAGAAAGGGCTGAGGATGTAACTCAGTGTAAAGGCTCTCATTAATCCTTAGTACTATACTACAAAAAAGTCAATCAAGATTCATGCTTTATATTTGATTTACAGTTAAAATTAACATTTAACACAACGTTTCTCAAATTTATCTGAGCAAAATGATTACCTATCACATATCTTAAAGAGAAGATTCCAAAAGAGTCCTGGATGCAGAGGGGTTATTTTTTGGGGGCGGTGGTGGTGAAGCAACTGAAGAACGGTTTGTGGTAGAGGACGAAATAGAGGTACTGGGATTTCCAGTGCAAACAAATGTATATAACTATCCTGGATATTAATATGTTTGAATTCGCCTTTGTCCTACAACTACTGAGCAATTTACTTGATTATTGTGCTTTTTCATTTTCAGTGTCTGTCAAAGGAAGATAACAACACGTAATTTATCATATATATTATTGTGAGGCTTGAATGAGATAATCAGTATAAATGTCAGCTATTAAACTATTTTAATTATCACAAATTCCATATATGTTGTTTCAAAGTGGCCTGACAATTATTTACACTGAAAGGAGTATTCGGTCAGGGAATCTAACATAAACAATAAATTCTTGAGATCTTACCAGTGTGTAAATTCTTTCAGTGATGCAGGAATAGTGCATCTCGTCACCAGAAATCATTTCAACAGCAAAGAATAAAAGAGCAGTGTGTGGAGGCTACTCTTGTAAACCTTTCCGTCTCTGCTCTACTAGTTTAGCAACTAAATAGAGGCCATCCTATCTACTCCTGCCCACGTTTATTTCTTTCCTGGGCTTGTACGTCAGTGAGTGGTGTATGTCCCTTCTTGCTTCAAATGCTATTACTCACTTGGAATGCCAAATAGGAAAATGCTGGCAATGCACAAGTTAATAGAAGTGCTGACACAACCTTAATTGCAGTAGCGCAAACATGTCTGTGTAATTGTAGCCAGCATTTATCTCGGTTTCTCATACTCCTTCAGTACACTGAGATCTGCCGCAAGCTGAGGATGAAAAGGTGGCCGCTGGAGTTGCTTGATCAAGCAGGGTGTGATAGAGTTATCAAGGCTCTGCAGATAGGATGCCTTCTGCTGCTGGATAGATTGTCATGGTCGGTGTTTAGAAGAGCATCTGGACTTCTGCAACAACCACAGACCTCTACACCTCCCCACAGCACTGTTACTTAGTCACTCTATTGACTGAGAAGGACAGATGAAATCAAAAGGAATAAGAGTGCCAGTGTGGAGAGATGCTTCATTCAGTATTTCCCATTAGGTCATCATTTACACTTATTTGAGTATAAGTTTATTTTCATACGTAGGAAGCATTGGGCATGTGCCCAACTCATGCACAATAAGTAACTGCAGCTTCTAAAGCCTAAACGTGCTGATGCTTGTTGAGTGTAATTGGCCATGCTACATAGTGATGGCTTTGGAAGGGTGGAGATAGTATTTTTACAACTTCAGGATCTCAAATCAGCTAATTTAATAAACACTTAAACTCTTTATTGTCAAAGAGACTCTCATAAAATTATCCATCACCATTGCTTATCTCCTTAATGTTAGTATTGAACTCACCTAAACTGAGTACCTGTATGGTGCCTGTTAGACCAGTTTTGTTGGGTGAATATGTGAAGTTTGAAAGATTGACACTGGTGTCTTTCATTTTTATATTTTCTGTATGTTTGGTTTTGTTTAAATATGTCAGAGGTACATGTATGTGAAATTATCTATCATCTATCACCTGCCTATCTATGTACTTACCGTTTTATTTATTGATTTTGTTTGCCAAGTGAGTTATAGATTATTCTGTTGACATTATTTCAAGCATGTAAATACCCTCAGATATTTGTGTACATTATTTATACTCTAATCCTAGGTAGGTTATGGTGTTAACATTTTTTATATGTAACTGTGCATATATAAAGTCATTACTGCAACTTTATATTGATTTCAAAGGCAGAGTTTCTGAATTTTAATGTCTGATACATAGGTTTGCTTTTGAGTCCTCGTATCACCTACTGGAGAACTTCTACTTCCTCTTCCAGCAGGATTCAATGGACTCAAGATCTATCTTTCTCTCTTTCATTTCATCTGAGAGTAGTACAGTGTATCTACTCTGATGATTTAGCAAGTTACTCACTTTCAGTACAATCTTTATTTAAAAGAGGGACTGTGGGAATGGAGTAGCTGATCTTAGCACAAAAAACTGAGTCATGCAGGTGGCAGAACCCCAGTAATAGTTTGCAAAGATACACAAAGAAAGGGTTCTACAGAGAACACCGCTCTGGTAAACAAAAAGCCCAGACCCTAGACTATGATTAGGACAATCTGAGTACATGGGTTTACAGATTTGTGTCCTAGGGCAGGTGAAAGTCATATGGAAAAAATACCCACTGAATATTAAACGGGATGCACAAACATGTTGAGTGATGGTACAGAGAGAAGCAACACTTTGAATAAATGAATATATGTACAAATGGTAGGCATGGTGTTCAGTGACAGTATTCTCTCCAGGCTAATATTAGTACTAGTCCTCACAATGATAACAGTATTTATTGAGTATTTACTACATGTAGGAATTGTTCTAAGTATTTTATCATGTTATCTTATAAAATTTTTTCAACCATTCTATGAAGTAGTTCTTACTTCTAGTGAGATACAAGGAAGTTAAATAAATAATTCAACATAGTAAACTGTTAAATTTGGACCATATTCAGGGGTCTAGAATGCCAAAACCTAGATTATCAACCAATGTATTATGCTACTTTCAATAAAGCCAATTCAGAATTTTTGGATTTTTTTAAAAAAAATTCTTGTTAGAGGAATTCATAGATTTTCTCAGACTAGAGAAAGGAAAATGACTAGGAATCAAATTACATGTACCCATCTTGTGAGCTCTACAGACTATGGTGCCTCTTAAATGTCTATTTGGGGGGGGGTCAGGATCAGATCAGATGAAGAGAAAAAAGTTATTTTTAATACCTATAAGGAATAGTTTTAAAGAAACTATATAATAAGTGTTTTACTTAGAAAATACTTGCTGATCTCCGTATTTTCAGAGCAAAATCCATTCTGTATCTTTTACTTTTTAATCAGAAAGTTTTTGTGTTCGCTAGTATACTAATTCAATTATTCTTGTTTTGGGATTTATTTACATTTAATTCAAAATTATCCTCAATTTCAAAGAATAGAATTAAGTCAATTTCAAAATGGATCCCACTAATATTTTCTGTTGGACTATAGATGATATTTAAATATGAATCAATTCATAAGTCTTTAATATTCTGAAATTGTGCGAATTTCTGAAGAAATGGTTTCATTTTTTTCTTTTACTGAATTTCACTTCTCAAACTGCAGTGTCTTTTGATTATAGTGGAGACTGATTGACTTTCTAATGTAAAGAAGTAAAGCATGACAGAAAGAGATTGATTTTGGGTGTCTGTATTCAGTTCCCAGCTCAGTCTGTACCATCTTTATGAGGCGCTGGGAATCTAATCACTTTAACTCTAAAGTTCTTCATGTTTTCACATGTGCCAGAATTGCCCTACCTCTTGGTGAAACACAAAGTGCTCAACTCTATCCCAGAATCTCTGAGTCAGTAGATCTAAATGGGCCCAGGAGTTTACCTAACAGGTGTCCAGATGATGCCAGCATTGCCTGCCTATAGCTCCACTTTGAGAAACATCACCTAAGTTCTCAATGTTTTCATCTTTGAAATGGGAATAGTAAAGTCTACCTCACTGGGCTATTGTAATGTTTGGGGGGAAGACTCTTGCACTGACTTTCTCAGCTGTGTAAGGTGAACCCCACCCTACAACCACTGGATTGTTAACACTTGAAGTCCACCGTTAAAGTACCCTATTTGGATTGTGAAGAGGACTTTGATAGTTCAACTGCCTGTAAATGTTGTCACTTCTTAAATTTTATCCACTGCCAGATTTGAGGAGTCAATCTTCAAAAATGGCAGCTGTCTAAGAAGGAGGGAGAATAGATCCAGAGATCTGTGCTTAGGCAAGGTGGGGGAAAACACTTGAAAAGACCCTTCTTCCTCTGCTGCATGCATGCAGGGTAAGGGAAAACACTTGACAAGTCTCTTCTCTTCTTGCTGTACGAAGTCCCTTCTGATGTTTCATATATTCTAAACAAAGCATGAAGAACCAGATTAACTCATGAATTCACTTATGTAGCATAATATATATTTACTGTATTTTCCCTAAGCTTAACATATATTTACTGTATTTTCCCTAAGCTTAACATATATTTATTGTATCTTCCTTAAGCTTTGCTAAACTAAAATACAAGAATGAGAAAGGTCCAAAGCTTAGAGTCAAGCAGCTCTATTAAAAACCCTCTTTTTAGGTTAAATTTGACATCTCCACCCACAATTTGAGTACATTTATTAGTTTGCAAGACTCACTGAATCAAATCAGTTGTCTAAGTTTTTTGAGCAGCATTGTTTTCTCTATCTTTTATTAAGTTTTGTGGATAGTAAAAGGTAAATACAACAAGTATTCTTGAACTCCAAGAGCTGAGAGTTCACTAGCCCACATATATTTGAATATTACTAGCACTAAAATTGTGTACTGTTACTGATTATTAAGGAAAAGTTAGAGAAGGAAACATAAAGGAAGATAGTTTTGTGATAGAAAGTGTCTCCATCATTTGGTAAATGCCACCACTATAATTTACAGATTTCTTTCATTTTAAAAAGAATAAAACAAAACAGAACTGAACAAAGCAGATCAGAACAAAACAATACAAGCAACACAGGACTTCAAACCAAAACAACAGGAAATCAACAGTAGCTACCATCATGTCTCTTGTTTTCTTCAAAACAGTTGTCCGTACCTTCACATACAATAAATTCAAGCAAAAGAAAATAGTATAAAAACAATCAAAACAAAAGAATGAAAGTATTACAGGCCTTGAAAACCAGATAATAGGAAACCAACAATGGCTACCATAATGTCTCTTGTTCTCTTCAAAATAACTGTCCATACTCTCACTCCTATTGAAATCACATATTAGAAAGCAGACTAAAACCAATCAAAACAAGTCATAAAATCATTATTGCATTTAAAAAAACTGATAGAAAGTCAGCAATAGCTACCATAATGTTTCATTTTCTTCAATGTAGCTGTTCATACCATCACACATAATAAAACTGATTCTTGTAAAATCCTTAGGAGATGTCCAGGCATGCAGAAGCTTGTACATGTACACGAATCCTTTCTGTATTAGAGAAACAAAATAAAATACAAGCAATACAACAAACAAAAGAGACAAATACATAACAATAACAAAAAAACCCCTAAATAATAACAATACAGGCTCTCAAAACAAGGTGATAGGAACATAACAAGGATTGTTATTTTGCATAGTTATCGTCAAAAGACTTACTCAGATTACCAGATACAGACATGCAAAATTGATGTAATCCTATGAATGTGAATTGTTTTGTTCCAAGAACAAATAGAATTAGTAGTACAATTATCTTAGCTATTTTAAGTGTATGTAAACAAATTTATATCATTTTTCTTTTGCCTTCCTTCTTTTCTTCTTTCCCTGAGATATTTTTTCCCTTTGAGGAGTTTCTTACTCTTTCACAACATTTATTGAAGATGAGGTATCTTATTTACGCTTTCAGTCTCTTACACTAGGGAGAAAATATGGTATTTACACATGAGAGTTTGATTTATTTCACTTATGAGTATGGCCTCAAGTCACATCCATTTACTTATGAAAGCCTCAATGTGATCCTGTTTATACCTGTAGTACTCCATTCTATAAAAATACCACATCTTTTTTATCCATTCCTCAGTTGACAGGCATTTGGGTTGTTTCCAAGATTCAGCTATTACCAGTTGTGCTCCTATAAACTTGTGTGCACATGTATCACTGTGGCATAGTGTTTTCAATTCTCCTGGGACTATGCCCAGAAGTGGAATAGGTGAGTCAAATGAGAGCTCCAATCCTAGCTTTTTGAAGGACCTCCAGACTGGTTTCCACAGTGGTTGCACCAAGATAGTCTCCCAACAACAGTGAAGAAGAGTTACTTTTTCCCGACAGCCTCTCCAGCATTTGTTATTGGTGGTTTTCTTGATCCTGGCTGTTCTTTCTGGAGTGAGATGGAATCTCAGTGTTGTTTTAGTTTGCATTTCTCTAATGACCAATGATGCTGAACATTTTTTTGTGTATTTATTTGCCATTTGTATTTCTTCATTTGAGAATTGTGTATTCATCTCAGATGCCCATTTTTGCATTGGGCCTTTGAATTCTGAGGATCTAATTTTTAAAAATTCTTTATATATTCTAGACAGAAGTCCTTTGAGGACAATTAACTCAGATTTTTTCCAAATTCATAGGTTTTCTTTTCACTCTGTTGCAAATTTCTCCTGACATGCTAAAACTTCAATAAGAAGAGATTCCAGTTGTTGATTCTATTGTTCTTCCTATTCATGAGTGAAGAATGTCTTTCCATTGTCTGACATCCTCTTCGATTTCTTTTTTCAGTGTGCTCTAGTATTTGCTGTATAGATATTTTACTTCCTTTGTTAGATTGTTTCCCAAGTATTTCATTTTTTGCATGCTATTGTGAAGGATGTGGTTTCTCTTATTTCTCTCTCAGTGAGTTTGTTGTTTGTGTAGAGGAACGCTACTGATATTTTAGTCCTGACTTAGTATCCAGCTACATTACTGCATTTGTTTATTAGATCTAGAAGTCTTTCAATGCAGTTTTGGGGGTATTGTATGCAGAGTATCCTGTTGTCAGCAAATAATGATAATTTAACTTTTTCCTTTCCTATCCTTATTCTTTTTACTTTTCTCTCTCTTTTCTACCTGCTCTGACTAAAGTTGCCAGCATGATATTGAATAGAAGTGGTGATAGTGGACATTCTTGTCTTGTTCCTGATTGTAGCTTGAAAGCTTTTGACCATTTAATATGATGCTGGCTGTTTCTTAATCATAGATGGTGTTTGATAGATTGAGGTAAACACCATCTATTGCAATTTTCCATATGGTCCTTATCATGAATGAGTGTTGGACTTTACCAAAAGCTGTTTTTACATGTATTGAAATGATCATGTGATTCTTATATTTTGTTCTATTGATATCCTATATTATAGTTATTGATTTGCATATATTGAAACTTCCCTGCATTCCAGGGATGAATAACACTTGGTCATTGTGTATAATCTTCTTGACAATTTGCAGCATCTGGTTGCCAGTATTTTATTGAGGATTTTTGAATCTATGTACATTGGGGAGATTGGCCTGTAGTTCTTTTTTTTTTTTTTTGGTTGGATTTTTTATAGTATGGATATTAGGGTAATACTTGCTTCAGGAATGAGTTAGAGAGAATTGCTTCCCTTTCAATTTCATTGAAGAGTTTGAGGAGTCTTAGCATTAAGTCTTCCTTGAATGTCTTGTAGAATTCAGCTGTGAATCCATCAGACATGGGCTTTTCTTTGTTGGTAAGGTTCTAATTACATTTGTAACTTCATGAACAGAAATTGGGTTACTCAGCAGTTTTACATCTTCTTGATCCAGTTTTGCTAATTCACATTTTTCTAGAAATTGCTCCATTGCTTCTGTGTTATCAAGCCTATGAGAGAAGAGGTTTTTGAAATAGGTCTTGATGATCTTCTGTATTTCCACAGGGTCTGTAGTGATTTTCCCTTTTTCATTACTTACTGCATGAATTTGAATTTTGTGTTTCCTTTTAAAAGTAGTATTGGCTAGGGGCTTATCAATTTTATTTATTTTTTCAAAGAACCAACTCTTTGATACATTGATTCTTTGTATTGTTTTCTTAGTCTCTATTCCATTAATTTCTGCTCTGATCTTTATAGTTTCCTCCCTTCTTTTGGCTTTTAGCTTGACTTGCTCTTCTTTTTCTAGATGTTTGAGGTGTAGCATCAAGTTGTTTATTTGTGTTCATTCTGTTTTCCTGATGTAGGAATTAACCACAAGAGGTTTCCCTTTGAGGACCGTTCTCCTTGCACTCCACAGGTTCCCATAATTTGTATATGTATTTTCATTACCTTGTAGATATTATTTAGTTTCTTCTTTAATTTCCTCTGTGAGCCATTGATTGTTCAAGTATGCATTATTTAATTTCCATGTGTTTACGAAGTTTTTGCAGTTTCTTTTGTCATTACTTTCCAGTTTCATGGCACTATGATTTGGTAGTATGCATGGAATAATTTTGATTCTTTTGCATTTACTTAAGCATGTTATATGGGCTAGTATATGGTCTATTTTAGGGAATGTGCCATGGGAAGCTGAGAAGACTATATTTTCTGATGTTGTTGGCTGGAACACTCTGTATACATCTACTAAGACCATTTGTTGACAAATTGGACTCAGTTTTGTTATTTCTTTGCTGATTTTCTATCTAGTTGATGTTTCTCTTGGTGTCAATGGGATGTTAAGGTCTCCCATAATAATTGTGTTACTGGTTATTTTATTTTTCATTTCTATTAATATTTGTTCTATATAGATGGGGACTCTCATATTTTATGCATATGTATTTAAGATTGTTATCTCTTCCTCTTGAAGTTTTCTCCTAACAAGTATGTAGTGACCTTCTTTATCTCTTTTGATCATTGTTGGTTTGAAGTTCAGATTGTATGCAAATAGAATAGCTACCCTTTCCTTTTTGTGGGTTCCTATTGCCTGAAGTGTTGTTTTCCATCCTTTGACTTTCAATCTATATATTTCATTTTAAGCGAATGTCTTGTATACTGCATATTGCTGGATGTTATTTCTTGATCCATTCTGCCAGCCTGTTTCTTTTAATTGATGAATGGAGGCCATTTACATTAATGGTTATAAGTGATATATATTGGCTTATTTTTTTATGTTACATTTATCTTCTTAATTCTTTACCTGTGCCCTCTGTTTAATTGTTTGCCTTGCTTAGTTATTTTTTTCTGTTGTTGTTCCTGAAGTTGTCATTACTGTTATGTCTATCTAGAATATCTTTCAATATTATTTGAAGTGTTAGTTTGGTGGCCATAAAGTTCTTCAGCTGTCCTCTGTCATGGAAATACATTATTCTCCATCAATTTTGAAGGATAATTTTTCAGTGTGCATCACTGTGGGTTGGTGGTCATTTTCTTTTAAGATTTTAAATACTTTACTCCCTGCTCTTCTTGGCTTTGTTGTTTGTGTTGAGAAGACTGTTGTGATTCTGATGGGCTTTCCTTTATAGATGATTTTTTTTCTCTAACAGCTTTTAACATTCTCTTTTTATGTTGAATTTCTGGGATGTTGATTATTACATGTCTGGATATAGATTTTTTTTTTGGTTATGACAATTGGATTTCTATGTGCTTCACTTATCCATATATCAGTTTGCTTTCCCATGTTTGGGAAATTTTCTGGTGTTGTTTTTGTAAATAGTCTTTTTATATCATTTGTGTTGTCACTTTTTTGTTTATACCTATCAATCTTATATTGTGTTTCTTTGCATGATCTTGCAACTGTTGAACTGCTGTGTTCTGATTCCTTGTTATTCTTAAAGGATCTTTCTTGTTCACTAGTTGCAATCTTGTCTTCAAGATATGAAAGACTATCTTCACATATATTTAGGCAGTTTTTCCAGCTTTTGATGGAACTTTTGATTTCCTGGATATCTCTTTGACTCTATTTCATGCATTCTCTTTCTTTCTTATATTGTTCCTTCAAGTTTTCCATCTTTTTGCAGTGCTCCTCTTTTTTTAAAAAATGTCTTCTTTAGATATGCTCAGCATTTCATTTTCATTTATACACAATGAAGTACTCCCATGCCATAAAAAAGGATAAATTTCAGTCTTCTATAGGAAAAAAGATGTACCTTGTGAGTATAATGCTAAGTGAAATAAATAAGATATGCAAGATTAAATATCCTATGGTGTCTCTTATAAACTGCAAAATAAAAGATTGATGGTAAGAATAGATCTTTTTCAAATGGGAAGGGTACTGAGAGATGTGAGGGTGGTGATGATTAGGAGGGAGATGAAAAAATAATTAACATATGTACAATAAATATGTCAACTCCCAATGAGGAATGTAATCATTATGTAGTATAAACATTATATGCTAATAAGAAAAACTGAAAAAGAGTCAAAAAACATATTAATATATACTATGTTATATGTTATAACATATGCTATGTTATACTAGTATATGTAGTAACATATACTATTACTTTCCTAAAATAACATGAAAACATGACTACACAGAAAAAAAAATCCAGACCAAATGCATGTGAACATATTGTACAAAACAATCTTAACTTAGTGTGGAAAAGATTAAGTTCTTAAGTAACTGTGTTGGCATAGAAAGATGGCAAATGGGTTTCATTCTCCTTACTAGGCATAAAGACAAATTCAAAATGTGTCAAACAGTCAAACCATGTAAGAACAGAAGTAAAATTTAGGTGAGCTTCAAATAGCTTGGCCTAGAAAAAACTTCTGTAACTATGGCCCAGGTACAAAATATTAAGAGAAAGTGCTAATACCTTGAAATGACAAAATACCAAAATAAATCTAGTATCAAACTTCTGTATGATGAGAACAAGTGGACGAATAAAGCCCACCAAGTGCAAAGTGAAATTGACAAACAGAAAATATTTCTTATATAAAGGCAAAAGCTAATAGTCCTAACATATCAAAAGCTTGTAGGTAATGGGCTAAGGAGGTATCTCAGTGGTAGCTTTCTTGTCTCATATGCAATAGATTAAGTCTTCAGCACTGCAGAACAAAAAGTGTTTGTAAAGACACATAAGTGTATATATGAAACATGATATATAGATGCTATAGAAAAGTGGGAATGAAATTTAAATAGAATACAAAAACAGATGATCTTTAAGTATTTATAAAGGCAAACATTGTTGGTGGAGGGCTCAACAATTCCAAATTACACAGAGATACTGCTTCCCATTTATGAAATTGTCCATGACCCAAAGGTTCAATACATTCCTTTCTGGCTGGCTGAGGTAATCTCATACACAACTGTTAGAGACACAGTAATGTACAACTTCAGGTGGGGGACAAATTGAGATGTCTATTAGCTGGCACAGAATTCGTATTTAAGGGCTGATTCAAGAAGCTCAAGCCTCAGATATTTAGAAGTAGGGTTTTGGAATGTGATTAGACTAGGAGGTTCTTAATGAATTAACTGACTGCTTCATGAAAAAGTCATTAAGAACAATTTTTCTTGTACTTTGAAGACCTTTGTAGCTTCAGCTCCATCTGTATTTGTGTCTACTGTAATTCCCATAAAAGTTATTTCTTTGAATTCTTACAGTGGCTCTGGTTTCCTGATTTAATTTCAGCTACTTTAGTGTCCACAATAACTTGGGGACTAAGAGCCATTTTTATATATATATCTCATTCTTTTTTAGTTTACAATGGATGACCTTTGGACTATAACTGTCTCTAAAGGCTATATTGATTTTTGTCTATTTTATTTCATTTAGTCCCCTGTATGAATATTTACATTAATAATTCTTTTTTGAGATGAGGACACTTTAAAGATCAGATTTTCATATGGGACCCATAGCCTTAGAATATTCTCTGCCTGCTGTTTGCCTAACTGAAAGATTTTAAAAAATTTTTCTGTCACATGCTTGATTTGTGCCTTTCCCATGGAGCTTCTTTTTAAATTGGCTTTGGTCATTCAATGTTCACATTTGATTTAATCTTTTTTTTCCTGTTGGACATGAAAACCAGTTGCACTCTTAAGCACAAAAATTTTCCTTATTTTCTTTTATTCTTGTTTACCACCCATCTAATTTTTTTCTCACTTTATTTCTTGTAATACTTTATCAAATGCAGCCAATAGCATTTGATAGTATTTGCATTATACCTCTCAACTTTCATCTTAAACACAAAAACTGAGTAACATATTTTTCTTCCAGCTTATTTCAGTTTTTCCTTATGTAATAAAGAATATTCACTTTTTGTTACAAATAACTTTTCTGATTAGCAACTATCCGCCAGTATCCTAATGTCACATGTCTTTAGTTTTCTATCATTATAGCAACTCACTTTGAGGATGAATATCTCAATAACTTTCAAACATAACATGCTATAGTTTGGCTATGTTAGGCTAAATCTTTGTTGTCTTGATATGAAAATAATTATCCCTCATTCACATTATAAGCTTATCAAGATTATTACTGCGAGTTAATTCCATATGTTCACTGGTTTTACCACCAAGGTAAAGAAAATTTACATTTTTTCCAAATGTGTACAGACGTCATAGAGAATGAACAGAATATGGAAGAATCAGATGATAACATGTGAATCTTTGGATTCCTTGCAGCAGCTCAAGTAATTTCAAAGTATGTGCGTTTCATTGGTCAAACAAGTTACAACTTCATCCTCACTGGGATGCATCATCTTCTCTAGGAAAGAACACTTCAAAATGATAACTATTACTGAAATCAGTGAGGGAGGTTTGTGCAATTTACTCACAGAAATCATTGCTGGGCAAATAGCTAGACTATATATTTCATAAGGTGAAAGGTGAAACCTCCCAAATACAAGGGCAGATGTTTTTACTAATAATATAATCAATTTGATTTTATCACCTTTCACAATTTACTTGGTATCAGCATGAGTTTTATGTCCTGAGTTATAACTATATGTAAACTGGCCTGCTGGAATGCAAACCTCATGATGCCAGAGCCTACTTTTGTTCACTTAAGAAATATTTCTGCCCAGCATTAAATATGTATTAAATTCAGTGTGTGTGCACACATGTATATGTGTATTTAAAAGAAGAATTCATTTACTCTGTTATCAATAACTTTTACCTAGTGATTAACTAAAATGTTGATATTAACATTTTCTTTCTGAACAATGGTTTCTGATTATAGCAGGACATTTAATTTTTGCAAATTTCTTAGTAACTATTTGTAAAAGAAAACAACTCAAAATATGTAACTGATTAATAATGTGAAGCTACAAATCAAAAATTTTTATGCTTTAAGATTGCATTTTACAACTGTGTAAATTCTTAGCTATTTTCCTGCTTGTGGATTTGCTTAGAACAAAGCCCTCTAGTGTTTCATAACACTGTGGACAATTTCAATAGAAAATGTTATTTTATGATAGATTCCAAACACTGAACTCTATTCTTTTATATGCTGAAACATTTATAAATAAATACTTATTTATCATAAATAATAACATAAATAATACTTATTTTATCATTTTTTGTAAAAGGTGACACACTAATGTGTGATGAGCTTTTAATTGTATACATACATGTATACATTGTGTACATGTATACATTATACATGTATACATGTATATATTTGTGTACATGTATACATTGTATACAGAAAAAAAATTACTTTTTTCAAGTAGGAAATTTTATAATAGGTGCAATAAGCAATGAAAATGTGTCTGTGTCAAAATTCCAAATACAAAGTAATATAATGTAAAAATAACTATGCTTTGGAAGGAGTGGGGAAGAACATTGCCTTGCATGAAGTAGGTTACACAGTTGATCCAGTGTTTTCTGTCTTCTCTAGCTCCAGTAAATAATCTCTTCATTTTTTGCCATGCTGATTTTATACACAGTACACTTCCTACTTTCTTCGTTTGCCCATGTGAGATTTTATAACCCATATGATGGTAGCAAATATGAATAAGATACAAGCACAGGTTTGAATTTGCTTTATAGCCCTTGCTTTGTTGCCCTTCTTGAGTATGAGGTGGGCATGGCCCATGTTCCTCCAGCCTGGATCCCATAAAAAGGTTCAAAAGGGAAACCCTCTCAGCCTATCTTCATAGGAGAATCTGAAATATATGCTGTTTGTTGATGGCAATGTGTTTTTGTGGCCAAGTGTCATATAGCAAAAGCTGACAGGTTATAGAACTCACGATCTAGACACAGTCTCACGCCTGCATAGATGTCAGACACAAGATTAGCTAGACAGGATCTCTAAATGAGGCTAATAATACTGATGTTATGGTCTTTTTTGAGGCTAAATTAAGGTAATACTAAAGATGGGAAAACATTTTTAGTAGTTGTAAAATGTTATTAAAAGACAGTATTTGGTTTAGAAGAGGGAGAGAAAGCAGAAAAACAGATCTGGATCACAAAAAAAGATGTCATGCATTTGGTTTTTGGCTTAACAATTTGACAATACTTGAATAAAAATCTGGTATCAAAAATATTTCCTTATAATATTTTGCCTCTTACACTTATTTGATGAGAAGAATACTCTCAAGTATTTGTTTTTTAAAAAAAGAGAAATAGGAACTCCAAGCAGAGAGCAGGGACCAGAGTCCATCCCTGGGCCCTGACCACATGCCCCAGAGGAATCCCAGCTCATGGGGCAAATTTGGAACTCCATTCCCAGGCAGTAAGACCAGGCCCTGCATCTGAAACCACCCCAAGACAAACCCTGGACTACATCGGATTATCTGTGCTATCTTGAAGGGAGATTAAGTAACTGCCTCAATGAAACAGAAGATCTCAGCTAGCTTCAGTCAGTGTGGTGAGTATGACCCTAAAATAGAGAGGTACAGGGGGTAAATAGGGCCAGTGGTAATGCTCCCTCCAACTAACTGTAAGACCTTGGTGAGTCTGACAAGAGTGAGGGTGACCCCTTTCTACAAACAGAAAACATCAGGCAGAGTGAGGAGTGTTGCCGAGAAGGACTCCCCCAACTTGAGGAAAATCAAAAGGGCTTATGAGACACACAGGCACACAATAGGGACACAGTAGGGCCTCAGCTGACACAAAGACTATAGACAGGGAGATTTGATGACCTGGAATAACCTGAAGATAAAGTAATATTAGTAAATAAATTTGACCTACATCAATACTACTAGGTTTGTCAGCCCAGGAAGAATATAGGACTCATCTAACAGGCCCTACAGCAGGAAGTGATGTGACTGGCCCACCTATTCATTGTGGGACCAAGAAACTGGACAAATATTAACCTTACAGTAGGATGCCAAGATACACACTACCAACAGTTGACTAGTAGGTCTGAAGGACCAAACACTAACTAAAAAGGGGAAAATGGCAAAACGAAAAAGCAAAATGCAATCACAAACATCTAGTCTACCAGGAGCAAGTACAGGAGACACTGAAATAGAGGACCCCAAAGCAACACACCGGAAATCTCTGAAACGATAGCGAATGAAAAAAAAAAACAAAAAACTCCATGAGGCCATAGAGGAAATCGAATTGGAAGTACTCTCCCATGTAAAGATACAAATAACAAAGTTAGTAAAGCAATTGCTGAGTGCAGCTAAAGAAGAAATAGAGAAAAAAGTACAGGAACATGGGAAAGTGATTGAAACCATGAGTGAACAATATAGAAAACAAGCAGAATTTATGAAGCAAACTGAAAGAGACATCCAAGAAACAAAAAATTCTATTCAAAGCATGCAAAACCATTTAAATGATGCTGAGGATAGGATTTCAGACCTTGAAGACAGGATCGCAATTAGGGATCATGAAAGGATAGAACTTTTAAAAATAATAAAGCAGCATGAAATGACAATCCAGAAGCTTCGAGATGATGCCAAGAGCAACAATATAAGATTAATAGGCATTAATGAAGACACTAGAGTCAATAAAAATGAAGTTAACTGAAATATTCACAGACATAATAGGAAAACATTTCCCAAACATGGGGAAAAATCTGATATGCAGATAAGTGAGGCATATAGAACACCAAACAGTCACAACTGACATAAATCTATACCCAGGCACATAATAATTAAGATCTCAGACACACAGCATAAAACAGAATACTAAAAGCTGTTAGAGAAAAGACACAAGTCAGCTATTGAGGAAAGTCCATTAGAATCATAGTAGACTTTTCAGCACAAACACTCAAGTCAAAATGAGCTTGGAATGAGATATTTCAAACCCTGAAAGAAAACTCAGACTGATGTACCCAGCAAAACTTTCATTCAAATTTAATGGAGAAACAAGATACTTCCATGACAAAGAACAACTGAAGAAATTCATGTCCAGCAAACCAACCCTAGAAAGAGCATTGAAAGACATACTAGACAGAGATAAAAATGACCACAATCACCAGAACAACAAAAAGAAACCACCAGATTGGACAAGCAATTAAATAAGGGGGAAAATCAGAAAGCAAACACTTGGAACTTAACATGACAAAGTCAAACCAGTACATATCAATGATATCCATAAATGTAAATGGCCTCAATTCAACTATCAAAAGAAATAGGTTGACAGAATGGATCAAGAAACGTGATCCCACAATATGCTGTATATAGGAAACACATCTGACCCAAATGGAAACTCATAGATTAAAAGTCAAAGGATGGAAAACAGTATTCCATACAATAGAAACCCAGAAAAAAGCAGGGATAACTATTCTATTTGCAGACAATGTGAACTTCAAACCAAAAATGATTAAAAGAGACAAAGAAGGTCACTACATACTAATAAGTGGAAAAATCCAAGAGAAAGAACTAACAATTTTAAATATATATGCACCAAACACAGGAGCACACAACTATATAAGACAGATACTAAAGGACATGAAAAGCCAAATACACAAGAACACAGTTATTATAGGGGACCATAACAACCCATTGTCACAAAGAGATAGATCAACTAGACAAAAAGTTAGCAAAGAAATAATAGAACTGAATCATACCTTCAAGCAATTGGACTTAGAAGAGGTTCACACAGTGCTCTACCCAACCACATCAGAATATATATTCTTCTCAGTTGCGCATGGGACATTCTCCAAAATACACCATATGTTATCCCATAAAACATTGTTAAGTAAATGCAAAGGTATTGAAATTATCCCAGGCATAATATCTGACCATACCACACTGAAATTGGAAATCAATGGCAAAAGAAATTGCAAAACTTGCATATGTACATGGAAATTAATTTAAACAATTTAATTAATTTAAACAATCAGTGGGCTACAGATGAAATTAAAGAAGAAATAAAGCAAGACTTACAATTCAATGAAAATGTGGAACCAACATATTATAATCTGTGGGATGCAATGAAAATGGTCTTAAGAGGGAAATATATAGCAATAAATTGTCATATCAAGAAAACAGAATGAGCACAAATTTATAACCTAATGCTTCATCTCAAGCTTCTAGAAAAAGAAGAGCAAGTTAAACCCAAAGCTCATGGAAGAGAGGAAATAGTAAAAACTAGAGCAGAAATCAATGCAACTTAAACTAAAAAAATACAAAGAATTAATGAAACAAAAAGTTGGTTTTTTGAGATAATAAACAAAATTGACATACCTCTAGCTAACCTTATATAAAAAAAGAGAAAAAACCCAAATTCATACAATAATGAATTAAAAGGGGGAAATTACTACAGATCCCATGGAAATTCAAAAGATCATGAATACCTACTTTGAAAATCTCTACTCACATAGAATGGAAAACAGAGGAAATGGGCAGATTTCTAAAAACATATGTACTATCAAAGCTCAACCAAGAAAATATAGCAATTTTGAATAACCCAATATCAGCTATTGAAATTGAAAATGAAATAAAAAACTTACCAGCAAAGAAAAGCCCAGGTCCTGATGGATTCATGGCTGAATACTACAAGAAATTTAGAGGAGATTTGATGCCAATACTCAAACTCTTCAATGAAATGGAAAAGAAAGCAATCCTCCCTAAATCATTCCTGGAGGTAAGTATTACTCTCATACCAAAGCCAGAAAAAGACCCAACCAAAAAGAAGAACTGTGGGCCAATCTCTCTAATGAACATTGATGCAAAGATTCTCAATAAAATACTGGCGAATAGAAAGCAGCAAATCATCAAGAAGAATATACATCATGACCAAGTGGGGTTCATTCCAGGAATGCAGGGATGGTTTAACATACACAAATCAATAAATGTGATACACCACATAAACAGAGCCAAAAACAAAAACCACATGGTCATCTCAATAGATGAAGAAAAAGCTTTCAATAAAGTCCAACACATGTTCATGATGAAAACCTTTCAGAAACTCGGAATACACAGTGTCTACCTCAACCTTATAGAGGCCATCTATGACAAACCAACAGCCAATATTATACTAAATGGACAAAAACTGAAAGCTTTCACTTTAAAATCAGGAACGTGACAAGGATGTCCACTATCACCACTCCTTTTCAATATAGTTCTAGAAGCACTAGCCAGGCCAATCAGACAAGAGAGAGAAATAAAAGGAATAAAGATAGGGACGGAAGAAGTTAAATTAACACTATTTGCAGATGACATGATATGCTATATAGAAGACCCAAAACACTCCATTAAATGACTACTAGTGGTAATAAACAAATTCAGCAGTATAGCTGGATACAAAGTCATTGCTCAAAAATCAATAGCATTCCTGTACACAAACAAGAAACTCACCTGAGAGAGAAATTATAGAAATATTGCCCTTCACAATAACATCTAAAAAAAT
>PVJX010032925.1:0-20080 GCA_004027295.1 Dolichotis patagonum
TGGCTTTATACTATTGTGTTATGTTTGATATTATTGTAATTGAAACTATGCTCAACTATAGCAGAGTTAGAGATATGGTGTTAGATAATGTTGATGTCCAGTTGACTTAATGTAAAGTACTGTGTTGCCTATGTTGTCCTCTTCTGATCTGCTCTGTACTACCCCCTTTTGTTTTATTCTCTTTTAAATAAAAAAAAGAGTATCAAAATATGTTGTTACAAAAAAATCTGATTTTCTCTGTGGTGTAGTAAAATAGAGCAGTTTTGTTATTTTGTGACCACCCAGCTTTTCTGCTTCTTGTCCCAAGACAAACCAAATTACTATTGTCTCTGTTGCTTTCTGATTGCTGGGACAAAATGCTGGACACCCACAAGTTAGAAAGGAAACTATTTTGATTAATAGTTTGTAGAAGTTTCTGTCAAACAAAGAACAACAACAACAAACCCAAAACACTAACGGTATAGGTTTTCAAAACAGCATGGTAGGAATTTAACAATGGGTGTAATATATTTTTGAATGACTTTTTATAGGCATTGTGGTTTCTCTTAGCACTTATGGAACTTCAGAAAAGGTGTACTATTTACAGTTCAGGGTTAATCAATTTATTAATGTTCTTTGATGTCAGGGACCAAATAAAATTGTGCCCCTTAAGTACAAATATTAATTATCACAGTTTGAAACTGCATGAATATGTTTCAGTTTTTTCTAGTCACAAGATTTGTGACAAAAAAGTAAGTACCTGGGTTAGTGCAATTGCCCAGCTGAAAATCACTAATGTAATTGTGATTGTTTGTAGAACCAGAAAGGTAGTCATAGATTTTGTAACAAGGATGAGAAATTTTCATCAAATTCGTTCTTAATAAGGTGACACAATTAAATCTCATTGTCAGATTTCACAATGTCCTGAAAATGTCAGATACGTAAAATTTCTGAATGAAAATATCAGGAAGTTGTTTATTGTCCAACTATGTGTTATTGTTGTAGGTAAACTGTTATATCGTAAAATATTTGGTAGGCTAAATAAGACAAATTTTTAAATGAACATACTTTATTTCTAGAAAAAATTTTTAACAAAGCAAACAACATTTTAGAGCATCATCTAGATAGAATACTTTTACTAAATTCAAAATGAACATAAATATGTATAACTATAATAATGATAAACTCATGTTGAAATCATATTTTCCAAAATATTTATTAAGTAATTTTATTTTATACAGCTCTAAGTAAGCACATATGATTAAGGTATACTATAAATGAAGAGAAGAAATTTCACTTCAGGGTTACAGTAATCCGGATCCTAGAAAATTCTCTCTGTCAATTCGGGATGATACGTGATGTATAACTGCAGATCATGAGATTCCACCATGAGTAAATTAGGACTGTCAGCCTGGGATGCAAAGAGAATACCAAAGCCAGGGGTGCTTCCTGGAAAATGCCTTCTATAATTGGGGTTTTAAATCTTGGGAGCATTAGCAAGAGCGCTCTGGATGATGGAAACTCTCCATAGGTTGCAAGGCGTTTTGTTTATTCTACCTGTTAACTAACAGCACATGAAGAAACACCCGGAGAAAGAGACTGTGGGAAAGACTAGATTTAATTCCACCTACATACTGCAGACTGAAATCAGAGTGATACCAGTGAATATCTAAAGGGGAGGTTAAGTATATAAGATTGGGAGTCGTAGTCCCCAAAAATCTGTGTGGAATGTTTGAGGTCAAAGCTTCAAGGACAATCAGCACAGGTGTCCACGTAAAGCTGGGTCCTGCAGTGTAAAGGAGACTGAAAGTCCCATAGTAAATTTCTTTGTGGCCTTCAATTGTTTGCTGAGGGCAGCCTGGATTCCAGTTTTTTGTAGAGGGCAGCGTGAAGATCTATTCAGGTCAGGCCTGACATTGCTAACATCTATGTGGAATTTCAGTTCTCAAAAGCAATTTTTCACTCTCTAATTTTCAGACTCTCAAGGAAGTAAAACATAGCATCCAAATAGCCCCTATATAGATTAATCAATCATGTTTCATGGAATGCCTTACACAGGCTTTATTTCACCAAATCCCAAGGGATATGTTATAACTACAAATGGTGCTGCTGATTCTGGTAAATTGTGTTTAAATTACTGGAGTTAAACCATAAGCATCTTTGTGTGTCAGTGTGTTTGTGTGCATGTGATTGTGTATATGTATGCACACATCTGCACTACATTCAACGAACATTACTAAACCTATTTAACATTTATTACACAGTAATAGTGTGGCCATATGTATGTGCAACTTCATCATAATTGTGCATAAATGTTGTTACCAAAAAGTGGATTGATATTATCTTGGCAGCAGATAAAAAGGGACCTGTGGAAACAAATTCCTAATAACTGAGAATTCACTATTTCATTGTACTTAACAATCAAATATAATTTATAAGATTCAGAGATAGAGAACTCTTATTTTAAAAATAAAATGATTCAGATGTTTACTCTTTTGATTCACTTTAGTTTTATTTAATCATATATATTAAAATATTTTGTTTTAAATAAAAATATTGTTTTTATATTATGGGAGCTATATTAAAGGGCAAAAGCCAAAGATGATCTTTGCTTTTGCTTGATTCCTAATTAACGTTCTCTATTTTATGTTTTAAAGAAGAGTAATGGGGTATCACAATATTAAATCATTTACCAAAACTTTAGTGAAATTTCAAAACCTTATCACAGAAATTTCAGAATTTTATGATACTTATATTTTACCCAACTAGTATGTAGCTAGTTTTGAATACCTTAGAGAAACAAACTATTGAAAATTGAGTTCTTTAATTTTAAAGAAAAAAATTTGTGTAAAATAAAGCAGTGATATTATAAGTTCACTTTAAACAAAGAAGAGATGTAGCCAAAAAATTAAAATAATTGAAAAGAACCAATAATGAACATTGTTCTACTAATACAGCTAATAAGATAAATTGAGACTAGATATTTCTATATTTTGATCACATAGAGAATTAATATTGTCAGCTGCCAAAATTGTCAGCTGTTAAGAAATTGTGCCAAAATAATAAAATTACCCAATGTTTAGCATTTCCAATAATACACTACTATATTTAAGTGTAGCTAGAAGTAGCTTGCAAGAAGAAATCATATAACCATGATCAGACTCTTTTGTTGACAAATTTCACAATATATGGAGTCACACTTCATTTTCTCTTTCTCTTTCAGCCTCTGTCTCTCTCTGTTACTTTTGAAAATTTGCAAAGTGAAGTGACCAATGAAAATATTTTCATAACAAAAACACAAAACGAAGCTGTTATGAACAGTATGATATCATTTTCACATCGTTGAATACTTGTGAAGGTTCCCTTGCTTTCACCAAGAAGCAGAAGTACAGCAATTTAAAGATGAAGTGGAGCAGAATAAAATGCATTACAAAAACATGTTCCCTTGCCAACCAGGCCCACAGGTGAGATATACAATGATACATTTTGACTCTAGTTAATAAAGGTGTAAGGCATAAAACAGTGCTCATCTTTAAAACTTAAGAACTGATGGATTTAGGGAATTTCAAATCAAAAAGGAATAATTTTCAAAAATAACCTATATGAGTAAAAAGGTACTGTGAAGTCTAGACTCTGTAATATCTCCTTGCCTGCATTAGGTAAATTTTTGCTTTTAACATGTTGAAATTTCTGGCTTCTTATGTAAGTATATTACAGATAACACCCTGGCTTATAAAGACTATATAGATCATTTAGCAGGACTAGAAATGAAGTTAATTTCACACGTTACATTTTAGATTATTTGAACTGTAGTAAACTATATTAATTTACAAGCAAAAAGATAGGTAAGCCTAAGGAAAATTGCATTGAATTCTTAAATCTTTTATTGAAATACAGTACTGCCAGAATATTTCTCACCTCAATAAACTGTATTGAAAGATGTAAGTGAATCTAGATTAATGGAACCTTATAGCAAATTGATTTATAACAGCAAATATTTCAAATTTCTTTTGTCTTCATTCTTTCACTTTGTTTCTTTTCCTACAGATGTCATAATTTATTTGTAATTTATGATATATTCAGATGTCAATATTTTTAAATTTCTATGATCAGTTAAAAGCCTGTTTCTGTAAAATATTTAAAATTATAGAAAATTTCTGCCCACAAAATTTGAAATGTAAGCCATATATATATATATATATATATATATATATATATATATACACATTGCCCTTTTCTAGTACAATTAAAAGATAATTATACATCTTATCTGACACAAGTTTTCTAATATTTGGACAAATAAAAAAAACTTAACAAGTTCAGATAGAAATTGTGAAATAGAAGATAATACATATATGTGTGTATGTATATATGTTTGTTATAAGGTACTTAATCTTGAAATGATTTTCCCTATCCCTATATATTAATATCATTGATATCTAACACTGCTGGTAAATTCTCAGGCCTATCATCTCAGGCATAGTTAACTGTACTCCTTCTTCAATACTTTCTACACATGACTTCTTGTTTCATTTCTTGTTATTTTATAAAGTTCCTGATCTACCACTTTCCAATGACTAATGGTGGATTTTTCTTATTATTCAGTTCTCCAAATATTGTTGTTCATTAGAGCTCATTCTCAGGTTGCTTGTCTTTTACTTCTAGCCCTTTTTAATTTCATATATTTTTCTGGATTCTGCCTTTTTTACATTAATTTAACTTTCTACATACAAACAAAAGTTCACCATAAAACTTGTCTTAATTTGACAAAGATTTCTCTCTCATATTAAAAAATAAAGTCCCAATTGCAGTCAGTTTAGAGAAAATATTGAAGTTTCACACATTTATGACACTTGCTTTAAGAAAATTTCTTCTATCTGTAAGTCATAATGTAGCAGTTAAATCTTACATTCCATTCCATTGGAGAGAAGACACATAGGGAAGAAAACCACTATATGTAAACTTCCTGGGTGAATTAATGTTTAATATTTCCCAGAGGTCTCATTGAACAACATCTTGCAATCACCACAATCTATAAAACAAGTTAGGAAATATTTTTAATGTGAACATATTGTTCTCAGTAGTAAGGGATTCTATGTGTAAGATAGAATTATATAGCGTGGATATCCCATCTGGATACTAGATACTTGATACATTGTATGGTACAATTTAGATGTCACTATAGGCTTCCAAATTGAATTTGCCACCCAAAACACTACTAATTTTGTTATCTAATAAGTATTAATTTACAGTTTGACAAATTAAAAATTTAAATTATACTCACTTAAATTATACCTGTTCTTAATGTGCTTTTTCAATTGTTTTCAATTGTTTACCCACTGAGACCTTGAATTACCAGTTGACAGTTTCTTTGAGTACATTCTACATATAATCAAAATCAAATCATTCCTCTCACTTGAATCTAACAAGTTGCAGCACCACCACCACCTTTACCTCTCAGCTAGATTTCCCATTTTGCCTACTATTATTGATTAGACAAGTAATAAATAAATCTCATTATGTCATCCTCTGCCTAAAATTTTAATAGAATTCCATCCAACATATAATAAAACTAAATATTTATCATGATTTACCTCTGTATTCTACCACTACTAACTTTTCTAACCTAATAGCTGTATTTTGAACTTTTCCCAACACCAAACTTCAGTACTCTAACCATAATACCCTATTTGCTATATTTAAAGCATACAAATCTTATGCCTTCCTCAGGAGCTTCTACTTTATTTTCCTCTGTCAGAAATATTCTTTTCTCAAATATCAACAGAGATCCTTAAGGATCACTGTCTGAAAAACCTTTATTGCTTGTATTCCTTAAAATGAAATGTTATCTTCTTAATATTCACAATCAGACATTCATAATCATGCTGTTGCCTACTAACCAACTGTAATTTACTTCACAGAATTATTAATATTTACCTTTGATAGAATGGCATTGAATAATTTTAGTTAGGAGGTGACATGGCTAAAATTTACTATATTGCCAATTTAAATGTTACTAATGTATAATTTATCATACCCTTTTGCATAAATTCTGTAAGATTAAGGATTCTCTTTGCTAAATGCTTCCTATATTAAAGAGTTCTATTTATATAATAGAAATTTCACTTGCTTCCCACAGACCTCATTTTCCTTATGTAAACATCGAAGAACCCCAATTTTAGGATAACTTCAGTATTTCAAATTGTGGCTCCAACGGGGGTTCAAGGAAGGTTTCTAAACAAGGTTGTCATGTTTAAACAGGTATTTTGAGATAATTATGTTTAAGGAAGAGAATTGGAGTGCCAGTTAACTATTTATGGAGAAATCAGGAAAATTTTGCTATACATATAGTTATATGATGCATATAGTTATATGTATCAGATTAACCATATGAAGTTGTTTAACCTCAAGTTAGGATGGTGGGAACATGTGAAGAAATTATAGTAGGATATACTGATGAATTATATATACAGCTCCAGAAAATAGACTCAAAGTTACTAAACACAGTTAAGCTGGCATGGTTAAACACTATTGATTGATAGTACTTATAGTCTGAAACGTGATGCACAGAACATGTTCAACCAGGAATACAGTCCAATGGTGGGTGTACATTTATGTCATGCTTGAAACAGAATGAATAACTGAGTTAAATAAATACCATTGGTTATCAGGGAACCTGACATTTTTAACTTAATATTTGTGAATATAAGAAAACAAACCCAGTATATATCTTCAATGCTTAAGTTAAAGTTCAAATGAAATCATTTAATCATAGCTCAAAAACATGAAAAGACTTCTACTGTATCAAATAATTCAAAATAATAAAATTATATTAAATAGTCCACTGATGTATATATTAAAATTGGGAAACAATATTTTTCTCTGCTTTTGCTATAAACACACACACACACACACACACACACACACACACACACACATATCACATCTGTGATTATTTTTGAAAAACTATTCTGGAGTCAGGCATAGTTTTGTGAGCCAGTAATCCCAGTTATTCTGGAGGCAAAAAGAAAAATTTTATGAGTTTTATCCTAGTATAGGAAGCTAGAGACTCTGTCTCTAAATAAATAATTAGATACATAAATATATACATACATACATACATACATACATACGTACAAATAGGACCTAATTCCTATTGTGATGATCCCATCTTAAGACATAAAAGAAAGGGACGTCTTTCTGTTACTGTTGTACAGTATTTAAATTCTAAGGTTAAATATGATAATAGTAAATTCTGTCCTACATCTCACAAATGAACTAATTGGACTAATCTGTTGATTGTATGATTTTACACACACACACACACACACACACATGCATACACACACCTCTTGTTTATTTCCTTCTTAACAATGGCTCTTATAAACCCAGTCCTTCAATAGCTCTCCATTTAATGAAAAAAGCATGAACTATCCAAGCAAGATTTACACTCATGCAGAAGTAAAAGGCAGCTTTCCTTTATCTGTAACTTTTGTTTGCCTGTCAGTGTCCACTGCTGCTCAGACTTCCAGGTCTTTGCTTTTCTATTGCATATGCTCCTGCAGGATCCTTACACAGCAAATCTCTCCCCCAGTTTTAAACTAGCTCAAATTTATCCTCTCTTAAAAACAAAATGAAATCATGGAAACTTCTAAACAAAACAAATTTCTAAACAAAGTAAATAAAGCTTCTTTTCCATTCACACTGGCATCTAACTACAACTCAATCTTGCGACCCTTGAGTGTCACTCAGTTCTATCATTCATGTACATCATTCACTATTCACTGTTTCACATCCCTTGTTAACAGTATGCTGTGGGCAAAGCTCCCATGAGAACCATTTCAATTTGTCATCGAAGTCTTTGCTGCTATGGTGAGTAACTAATTTAACTTCCGCTAATGCAATGTGATGACTCTCATCCACCCTGAATCAGTCTCCTGCCCCTCTTCACTTTCATCTTGCCTGTCTGACCTCTGTCCGCTGCCTGTTCTACACCTAAGTCACCTCTGTGGGATGCTCTGTTTCTCAAGGTAAGAGGAGCATTAGCCATGGTGTTGGTGTTCTCTGAGAGGAACTGGCTCTCTTCTTTCCACAGTAATATGCTCTTCATATTAATCACATATATCTCTGTGGCTGTACATATTGCTACGTATTATGGATCAAAAATCATCCTTTTCCTGTTTCCCTGTTTTGTTTTCTCTTTAAATAAAACTTTAAAAGATAAAAAAATAAAATATATGTTGAGGCATGAAACAAAAAAATCTATATACCAACTTTTATTTCTCTATCATAGAGTACTCTTAAAACCGTATATCTCATCTTTTTGCTGATCTTTTGTCTAATTATTACCTTTTTCTGAGCTCCAATCCCATATACTTGAGTTAATAGAGGGTACAAAATGTTAAACTAATTATCAGTGAAGAAATGAAATGCAATGATAGTTTAAACATAAACTTCAAAGATAAAGCATAATTTTCTATCACAAGCACCAAAAAAGAATAACTTTTAAAATCTCTTTATCTCACTGACTCTTCATGTATATGGATCTAAAGCTATGGATGTTCATTTTATTATGAATTTTGGTGCCTCATTTATCCCATAGTGGGTGCTCAGAAAAGGCTAAATTGCAGTGAAGGCAGAGATGAGCTGCACATTTATGCTCAAATCTATTTTCTAAATGATATGCAAAACCACTTCTACTAAATAGTGCACAAATCGATGATGTACTCTCAACACTGAATTTTGTAGGCTTTCTACTTATCACAGCAAGTTCAGATTTTAATCTTAGGTTCAGAACAACTCTATAAATGCATAATGTTCATCAACATCTTTTTTTGGCTTTTTTGGCTAAATATTTGACAAGGCTTAATCACCTGAATTTTTCCATTAGAAGCTATTTATGACTTTGATTTTGAAAACAGAATCCCTATCTATCTAAGTAAATTGGATTTACAACTCACACACATACCCTGGCATTTAGTTTACATAATTTGATTTGCATCAGAGCATACTTGTATGGAGAGAGCTTGTACTATTGATAGAAATATAAAAATATAAATGACCTAGTGCATTTTGAAAAATGAATAGTTCACATGCAAAGTAAAGCTGAGGTAGCTAAAAGTAATTATTGTAACAAAATTTGGAGGTTTTAGCCTAGACCTTAAAAATGGGGGTTATGATTAATACTGAACATTTTAAGTATTACAAAATGTTAAGTATCAACTTAAATAAAGGTAACACTTTCTCTGAGATGAATGTTGTCTAGCAAGTTGAAATACTTAGGCCAGGCACAGTGTTGCACTCCTATAATCAATCCTAGCTACTCCAGAGACTGAGGCAGGAAGATTGTAAATTAAAGACCAACCTGGGCCACTTTGTGAGACTCTTTCAAAAAGAATTTTTTTTAAAGGCTCAATATATCACTCCCTGATAAAGTGCCCCTGGGTTCAATCCCCGCTACTGCAAAAAAGTTAAAATATCTTTTACACTCATGATAGTCTGATCAGATATTTCATCGAGTCAGTCTATCAAATCATAATACATATTCTTGAGGAAGGTGAAATGAAAACAATTCTAAACAAAACATGTGTCTAAGTCTTTACAAATGGATATTCAAATATCATAAAATGAATAGTATATAAACAACAAATTTATTTCTCAAAATTGTGAAGTCAGACCTGAGTTAAAGGCAGTAGTAGGTTTGCTTTCAGGATCAGGTTTGCTCTCTCACAGATGACCTTTTCTTGCTACGTCCTCACAGGATAGATGCAGTAAGACCAGCTCTGCACAGCCTCTTTGGCAAGGACAATATTCCCATTCATAAGATTTCTATTCTTACAACCATTAATCATGCTCCAAAAGAACCACTTTTTAACATCATTATATGTAAGTCAGGATCTCAACACATAAATGTCTTGGAGAACAAATATTTGTACCGCAGGACGTTACTGCTACAATTCTGTAACTTGGTATCAAAACCCATTGTTGAACATTCCACAAATTGGAGAGTTTGAGGGGGACACACTTTATAATTAGCATTTTAATTTAAAAATATAGATCAAAGGTGGAAGCAGATCTCTTATATTATTTTTCAATGCTCTTTTGGCCAATTCTCCCTTTATGAAATATGTGTTTGTGTTAGAAACATTATATTAAAGTTAATGATCACTTGAGATATTAAAATGCTCTATTCAGAATACAAAACCAGAATTCTCTTCATAACTTTATGATTGCAGGCAATTAGTAAGAGTAGCTTAAATCATAACATTCTTATTGATTTTACAATATAAACCATATATCCAAGTGTGTGTGTGTGTTCATACAATCACATAAAACCCTGCAACAGTACCAGCAGAAACTATTATATTATCAACTACTCAAGAAGATACATTAAGGCATGACAACCAAAAAGTCTGTATCACTACTGTATTAAAAGTAATTTGTTTTTAAAGTTCAAATCTTATACAAATTCTACTAACATGTTCTAATTTTAAAATCACTATCCATAATCATTTTATTTTAAGAAAACAAGTCACTTGAGCCACTTTAATGTCATAAAAGCTCAGAGAAAAAAGATCAAAGCCATGAGTGTGATAACAAAGCTTTGATCACACCTGATGGTCAACAAAAAGACTAGTTAATGATAAAATATCTACTTGACAAGCCTAGTAGTATTGATGTAGGTCAACTTTCAGTTCCTGTTGTTAATTTATCTTCAGGTCATTACAGGTCACCAAATCTCCCTGTCTATAGTGTTTGTCAGCTGAGGCACTACTGTGTCCCTATTGTGTGCCGGTGTGTCTCCTAGGCCTTTTGATTTTCTAATTTAGAAAAGATTTGATGCCAATACTCCTTAATCTATTCAATGAAATTAAAAGCAATGAAATTAAATGAATGAATTAATTCAATTAAATTAAAAGGAAGCAATCCTTCCTAAATCATTCCTTGAGGCAATATTACTCTGATACGAAATCTGGAGAAAGACCTAACCAAAAAGGAGAACTAAATGCCAATCTCACTAATGAATATTGATGTAAAGATTCTCAATAGTATTCTGACAATTAGAATGCAGCAAATCATCAAGAAGATTATACATCACGACCCACTGGGATTGATTCCAGGAATGCAGGGATGGTTTAATGTATGCAAATCAATAAATGTGATACACCACATCAACAGAGCCAAAAACAAAAATCACATCGTCATCTCAATACATGCAGAAAAAGCTTTCAATAAAGTCCAACACATGTTTATGATAAAAACCCTTCAGAAACTCAGAATACATGATGTCAGCCACAATCTTTTAAAGGCCATCTATGATAAACCAACAGCCAATATTATACTAAATGGACAAAAACTGAAAGCTTTCACTCTAAAATCAGGAACAAGGCAAGGATGTCCACTATCACTTCTCCTTTTCAATATAGTTTGGGAAACACCAGCCAGGGCAATCAGATAAGACAGACAAATAAAAGGAATAAAGAGAGAAAAGGAAGAAGTTAAATTATCACTACTTGCAGATGACATGATACTCTATATAAAAGACCCAAAAAACTCCATTAAAAGACTACTAGAGTTAATAAACAAATTCAGCAGTGTAGCTGGATATAAAGCCAATGCTCAAAAATCTATACCATTCCTGTACATAAACAAAAAAACTCATCAAGAGAGAAAATATGGAAATATTGCCCTTCACAATAGCATCTAAAAAAAATGAAATACTTAGGAATCAACCTAAGAATGTAAAAGACCTACATGCTGAAGATTATGTTATTCTAAAAAAGGAGATTAAAGAGGATATTAGACAATAGAAGGATATTCTTTGCTCTTGGCTAGGAAGAACCAACATTGTGAAAATGGACATACTCCCAAAACAGTTATACAGATTTAATGCAATCTTAATCAAAATACCATTAACATACCTCACAGACCTAGAGAAAACACTCCTAACAACTGGGATCTCATATTATTGAAAAGTTTCTGCACTTCAAAAGAAATCACCAACAGAGTGAAAAGAAAACCCACAGAATGGGAAAGAATTTTAGCCAGCAATCCCTAAGACAAAGGACTTATGTCCAGAACATATAACGAATTGAAAAACATCAATACCCCCAAATTCAAAGACCCTCTCCGAAAATGGGCAGCTGAGATGAACACACAGTTCTCAGATGAAGATACACAAATGGAAAATAAATACATGAAGAAATGTCCACCATCACTGGTCATTCAAGAAATGCAAATTAATACAGCCTTGAGATTTCATTTCACTCCAGAAAGAATAGCTGACATCAAGAAGTCAAATAACACATATTGGCAAGGCTGTGGGGAAAAGGAACACTGTTCCACAGTTGGTGGGAGTGTAGACTGGTGCAACCACTATGGAAATCAGTATGGAGAATTCTCAGAAGACTAGGACTGGAAGCTCCATTCAACCCAGCTATCCCCCTCCTGGGTATTTTCCCAGAAAAAGCTGAAAAGGTCTTATCACAGTGATATACATGCACCCATGTTCATAGCAGCACAATTTGTAGTAGCTAAATTTTGGAAACAGCCAAGATGCCCAGCAAACACAGAGTGGTTGAAAAAGATGTAGTATTTTTATACAATTTGATATTACTCAGCTATAAAAAATGATCATCTTGAGGCCTTCATAGGTAAATGGAGACAACTTGAGACTCTCCTCATAAGTGAAATAAATAATAATCATATTTATAAATATCACATTGTGTCTGTAGTGTAAAAAGTAATAAGAACTATAGGAGTAACAAAGTCCAAAATGTGTAATTACTATTGTAATAGAGGAGAAGGAAGTGCTCTAAAGGATATAATTGCATGTATGTTTAAGAGTGTAGGATTGATAACCAAATTATTATGTTTATGTGGGATTGTTGAACAGAACTGTTTGCCGTCTCACTATTTGAGTGACCGCTTTGTATGCTTTAATTTTGTAACTGGAACTATTTTTAAGAGGACAGTATGTAATATATCAACTAGTGATTTCTTACTTTTTTTTTAAATTATGCATTATTTCTACCCTTTTTATGTTTTGCTTCTTTTTCTTTAAATAAAATTTTTAAAAAACCTAAAGTTATACATGATATTTGCTAAGATAATACATCTCAGTGTTCTCCACACACACAAACTGATAGCTAGAGAGATGATGGATATGTTACTTGGATTGATTCTAGTAACTATTATACAATGCATACATATATCAAAACTGTTTTTTATACCTAAAATACCACTTTTTATTTGCCAGTCATTTTCTAATAAAACTGTGGGGAGAAAGAAAACACTAGATCACACTATTAAAAGAGTGTTTCATGCTGTAGTTCAGTTTGTCTCAGGAAACCTCAAAATTGCTGTCTGTATTAACAGTTATTTTTGGGAGTTCTTTCCTAAGCTAGTTTTGGTTAGAAGGTTGTTGTAGGTTATTAACATAAACTCCTAAAATTCTGGCTCTGTATTGTGCATTTTCTAGTACAGTATCACCTTAATTCACAAATGTTTTCATTTTTGAACAATCTGGTTCACAAACAGAAGAGTTTAGAAAAATTTTTTGTTTGCTAACTCTGTATCAGATGACAAATATAACCACAGCTATGTTTCCCACAAGAACACAAATGTGGCTATCAATTCCAGAATCATGGAATAAATTAAATTGGTGAACCTCAGCACCACTGTACTAGCATTAGACACCCAGACCACGTCTTTCCTCCTCCTACTGGAATGCTTTTCTATGAATGCCATCCTGAAATTGCAAATAAGAACTAAAATGGATAAAAGATATTGTGAAATGGGAAGAAATCGTTGAAAGGTAAGGGGAACTGGATGAGGGAAAGGGAAAGGAAATAAAATGAAGAATGAAAGATAAAATGGAAACAGAGCTTTATAAATAAGGAGGAGAAAGGGTTGAAGGAAGGGGAGGGTAATGGAAAAAAAGAGGACTCAAGATATGTCATGTATAGGTACAAATTCCCTGTGATGACTGTGATATTATATACATATATAATGTGTATATATATATATATATATATATATATATATATATAATGTATATATATATACTATAGTATATAGTAATATATATATACTATATATATAAATATATATGTTATATATATACATAATATATATGTACTATATATATATAGTATATATATATATATACATAGTGCCAATAAACCTAATTTTTTAAAAAGGAAGAAAGAAATCTCTACAACATGAAAGAGGCAGCCCTTCTTGCAGATCACAAGATGTGTGAAAACTTGTGGCATTCCAAGTAACACCTAGTGCCTCTGCAGGGCTATAAATGTGACACTCATAGATTTTCCAGCCTAGCTGAATCTTCAACTACATGTAGCTGCTTCAGTGAAAGTAAATGATCTGAGGTGAAACAGCAGAGGAATTGCTTAGATATCTCAAAAAATATCAAGAAACAGTGTGCTGTGGTTTTCAAAAGAGGTTTGTAGTGCTTTGTTATAAGGCAGAGACCACAGTTACAGCAACTGGTACTTAAATTTACATCCTTCTACGGCAAGGAAGTAGACAAAATCCTACTAAAAATGAAAATAAAAAGAAAGGAAAATGAACGGTGTAAGGTGGGTAACTTAAGGCAGATGTTAGAGAAAAGAAAACCTGCATGAGGCAGTAGAAGAAAAGATTTTAAACTCTTTCATGTGGTACATTGCAAGATAGAAAGTACATCTTGTGGCTTTTGATTAAAAAAAAAGATTTTCAGAAGAATGTTGAAAAGTAGTTCACCATGCATTTATTTATTTATTTAGCTATGTATGATAAATATAGGAAGATGGCCAAAAACTAACTGAAAAAGTCTTTATACACAAATTAGAGGAAATAAAGATGCCAACATGTGATTTCACTATTATTGAAAAGTTAGCTTTTTTTTAAACTTAAAGCTTTCCAACAAAATGTTTTCAGGGTAATAATTAGACTGAAGTTAAAGAACATTCAAATACATGGTTATAGGTCAATTTAGAAAGGGATTGAGTATTTTTAAAGGGATTATATTTTTGTGTTCATAGCTTTATTAAAAAATCATACATAAGGAGATTATTCATATCTAGACACTATAATAGTCAAAAATTTAAAACCTGATGATGGTATAATTTGGATGATATTTGGACTTATCTTGGGATCTGTTTCATCAAACTTTGTCCATGGGAGATATGCGAATAATTTTAGACATAGGGTAGAATGGCATAAATTGATAAATCTTGCAAAATTCTTTTCATTCTGTTATACCCACCAATTATAACATCCCTTATGTCCAGAATTTTGATGTCTGTTTCCCCAGCCTCTTGGAGTTTTACTTGACCTAGTGACAAGCTTTGCCCAATCACATAGTACAAATGTCTTTCAACATGTACAATATTAACTTTAAGATGGATGGACTTACTATGAAGAAATAAAGCAGGGTGGTTCTGGGAGAGAAAATAACTGTGATAAATGATTATAATACTTCACAGTATGTGATATATTTAATACAAAATTTTTTCAGAATAACCCTATGGTTTGAAAAAGGAAGAAGGAAAACTGAAACTAAAAAGACAGATTGCAAGCATGTCTCCAAGTGTTTTTGAACTTATTTACTGTAAGATGTTGAGAATTTCAACTGAGCCCCTGCACTGCCAAGATATTCACTACTGAAAAATAAGGTGAGGGCAGTGTGCCTATTGAACTTCTGAAGGAGCCACTTATGGAAACCTTATGAAGACATCACAAATATCAAATGAAAATAAATGCAGCAGCAATGGTATGTAGGACGGAAAGCACACAGTTGATAAAAATGGTTAGGAAATTTAAATAACAAGATCTAGTATTTTATTGGATATCTGTAGACAAATAGCATTTAAATTGAATTTACTTAGATCATTCAATTCCTCTGGTTTTCTAGATTTCAATGCAGAAGGAATCCAAAAGAGCTGTGGAAAATACCTGGCTAAGAAAATTGGAAATTTCCTAAGAGCCAGAGAAAACAATTTTGCCAGATTACTTTGAAATTGGTTTCTCTCTAGATGCTGGTATACATCGCACAACTGCTAGTTCTATTTTGTCTATAGATACTTGGTTCCTACTGCTTATATAAGGATGTAAGAATTCTAGATTTATGACCATCAGTCTCTACTTGTTTTCTTGTAATTTGCTATAACTTGCAATATATATCCTATACGATCAAACTGGCAAAAAGGATGTAAATAGTTCAATCTGATCAAATTTTGTTTACCTTTAAGTACATGTTAAGTATTAGCAAAGAAACATTTCACTTAATATATCCGAGTAGACTCTTGAAAACACCACATTTAAAATTGCCAAATTACCAATTTTGAATTGGATAATAAATAAAAATGCACAAATTTAATTTTTGTAAGCATCACTTCTGCTAAAGTTAGGGAAATGGATGTAATTTACTTGAACAAAACAAAGAAACAACATAATAAGCAACAGCAACAAGGAATTCATTTCATGGTCAATTGACTTTGAGGGAGAAACATCATGGTGGGGGAGAGTATATAAGAACAAAATTATTTAATTTATGGTAGATAGAGAGCCATGCACAGAAATAGTGCCAGAAAGAGAGGGGCCATGGACTATATATAACACTCAAAGTCATGCCTCAGTGACCCACCTAGATACATCCAGGAATGTGCTTTACAAATTCCTTGAGTGTTTCTCAATCTTGTCAAGTTGATGCATCATAGTTAGTAATTACATGCTTTAAAAGAAAATTTATTCATATAATAATCATTAAAAGTTAATATTTAATAACATGATAAATGTTTCCCATCATCTGTAAGATCTACAAAAAGACCTTAAACTGAAGATAATATACAATGGTTAGAAACAGAATAAGCTGCAGAAATCCTATGTGACTTAATCTATTCCATCGGATAGTGCACATAAGAAAGAAACACACTAAATGTGTATTGCATGTTGTCAAGCCCAGTGTTTACCTTAAGTTACAGTACACTAGTGCTTCTATGTTGATAGCAGGGATGACTTCAACAGGATTATTTTTCAGTGAAGAGATAACTAAAGGGCACAGTATATCTGTGCACAAAATGTAATGAAGAAAGCTCTTGTCTAACTTAGGACAGCATTAACATTTCAATCTGATAAAAAATCAAGGTTGTTTTTTCAAATTGAGAAAGGTTCAATCCAAAAATTGCAATTATAATTAAATTAGCATGTTTATTTTCCCAGTGACTTTAGTCACAAAGTAATTTTAGACTTCAGATATTTTTACAAAATAAGATAGATGTAAAGGCCCTGTTTTTTCCTTCTGATCTATGGCTGTTACAGGAGATATACAATTTATCCAAGCAAAAGTGACCTTAGGATGAAAACATCAGAAAACAGTAAACTATATATTCCTCAGAATTAAATGCTGACACCTGTTATTTTAGAAAAGATCACGTTAACTTATCTTTTCAAAAGTCAGTTTCTTCATCTGGACAATTAAGTTTTGAGAAAGATCTACAGTTTTAACTTTTTATCAAATCTTAATGAAAAATTTAATAACATAAACAGAGTATAGCTTCAAAAAACAACATACACATTATAAAATTCACCCCTGTATTGCATTTATTTTGCTGTTTCTTTATCCAGTAGAAGATTAAGTAAGTGAAGTTATTGATTTAGTGATATTATTTTAGACTTATTAATCATTTTTATATAATGAACATGAATTGGACAGGATGAATTAATACTATACATATATTCTCTTCTTATAAACTCTATAATCTAGCTAAGTGTATGATTTAATCTAGAGAATTTCCAAACCCAAATGTTAAGTACTTCAAAGATCTATAACAGAAGCTGAAAAATGTTTAAACCATGGCTTGAAAACTCATCACCCTCAAGCTAGCTACTAAATGATTTTTAAACTTTTTATTATGTTAAATCCTCAGGAAGAAATGTTTTTGTTGTTTTTCATTTTCCATTGAAATACAAAAATGAAAAATGTTACTACTTACAGATAGATTTATTTTGTGTTATGAAGCTACAGACTCATACACTGTTAGTAATAATAGGACATGTGAAAAATAAATTAGTTGAACTGTGAATACTCCCTCAAGTGTTTCTAAAATGGCAATTGTAGTGTACAGGTCAAAAATATTAAGTAATTTGTTTTGGACATATTTTTGAGATTAGAATAATGTGAAATAAAATATCACTTGAATTTCATAGCAAACTACTTTAAAGGTGGTTGATTCAGAGCAAATTGTTTTGGGCTTACTTTACACATAATTCTATCAGAGTGCACTATCTGGGAAAATGCTACAGACAAAAATGTCCTCAGTAGAAAGTTTTAAACCATTTGTCTGCATCTAACAGATTTTAGGCATTTAGTTAGCTTTACTTCATACTTTTTTGTAATTAGAAGTTGTTAATATGCTAAATAACCTTCATAAAAATGTGTTGACTGATAAATTCATTAAATTCTTCATGGGCGTCCTAGTGTATACTAAGCAAGGGATAGCTTTCCTCAAGAAATCTCATTGAGAAACATAAAACTCCAGTATATGCAAAAAATATTGTGGAATCAAATGGAAGAGGATATACATAAGGACAATGTAGTTTTCATTTAGTTGAATGCTCTGTGTTAGTGTCATCTAGTGGGATGTATCTCACCATTTCATTTCAGATAAAAGCCCAACTGCTAAGGCCCTTTTTTGTCCTATTTTACAATATATCATCTGATTAATATGTGTATCTTCTTATTTTCTATTACTTGCTTTCTTCATTCTGAGTAGTAAAGCTTCAGATACACTAGCCATTCTGTTTTCCTGAGACTTTTGCATAGGTAATTTTTCTAATAAAAAGCCTCATTATTCTCTGCATACTCCCACCTCTAGTCGTTTTTTTAAATGTCAGCTTCTCAGCTAGCCTATCTTAAGCCATTTTATCTAAAATTAAACACATGTTTTCTGACATTCTTTAGTCCTCTTCTTCAACTATAGTTTTTACCTTGTAGTGTATCATAGGTTTCACTTACATATTTCACTTATACCAGAAAAGAATCTAAATTTTGTGAGGTCAGAAAAATCCTCTCTCCCTCCTCCTATCTACCAACCTCTCTCTTGCAGGTTTTTTCCTTCCTTGACATATTCCTAATACCTGGAAACATTCCTGGCACACACAAAATAACTATGCACATGAATATAATACATACTAAGCAGTTTTGGTTAAATAAATTAAATACACAGAAACACTTATGAGCAAGGTTGGATGGTGCAAAAGTTTACTGTCATGGTTTATGATGGTGGCCCCCAGGCCTCATGTATTTGCATTGTGCATTTGTGATTGGCTCATTGTCTAGTGCTTGGATTGGTGGGGTCAGTGCTACACCTTCCCAGGGGTGGAGCCAGGAAGTGATGTAATGGCAGGAAGAAGGCGTGTCACTCTCTCTTGCCAGTTTCTGCCTTGCTGTTTGCAGCCGCCATGAACTGCGGCCCTGCCATGCCACCCAGCCTTGGAGCCAACTGAGTATGGACTGAAACCTCCAAAAACTATAAGAAATAAACCTTGCCTTTCCCAACTTTGGGCATCAGGTATTTTGTCTCAGCAATGAGTAAAAAGTAGCTAAGACAGAATTTGGTACCGAGGAGTGGGGTCATTGCTGTGACTATACCTGACCATGTTTTTTGAGAGGCTTTGGAAATGGCTCGTGGGCAGAGGATGGAAAGGTTTGGACATGTCGCCTGGATGCACAGAGCTGGAGCAACTTAGGTTGTTCTATAGAGGACACTCTGTTCAGAGCTCAGGAAACCAGAAGGCTGATAGAAAGCCTGGTGGTAAAGACCAGGCTTGCAAGGTTTCTGCTGGGGAGGAAGACTGTACTGGTTGTGGGACTCCCTATGATGTGTGTTATGGCTTTGCAGAAAGTTTGTCTGCATTTTGCTCATGCCCAGAGACTTTGCCTGAGACTGAGATTAAGGGTAATGGACTGATTAATCTGGCAAAGAAAATTTCAAGGCAGTCAAATGTTGAGACTGTGGCATGGCTACTGTTGGGGGTTTTTAGCCAGATCTATGCTGTAAATCAGGAGCAAAGAGCCCAGCCAGATAATTTAAAACAC
>PVJX010032926.1:0-20070 GCA_004027295.1 Dolichotis patagonum
TTATGTGTCTAGGTGTAGCTCTGTTTTGGTTGTAGGTGGCTGGAGTTCTGTATGCTTCATACATCTGCATATCATTTCCTTTTTCTATGCTTGGGAAATTTTCCTTAATAATTTCTGTGAATAGCCTTTGCAGTTCCTCTGTTTTGACTCCTGCTTCTTCATTCACATGCTTTATTCTTAAGTTATAGATCCTCTTGTCGTCCTCTAGCCTTCCAATTGTTACTGCCTGATCCCTTGTTATTTTTAAGAGATCTTTCTTTCATAATCACACAATGCAAGCCTGTGTTCAGTTTTTGATAGTCTATCTTTGGTTCCTTTCAAGCAGTTTTGCCAGCTTTCTATGGAGTCTTAGTTTCCTGATAATCTCTTTGAATCTGCTTCATGAACTCTAGGGTTTTTTTGTATTCCTCATTAAACGTTTCTCTCCTTTTGTGTTCCTCCATTCTTCTGTCTGTGTCTTCTTGAGAGGTGCCCAGCCTTTCTTTTATTAATCTACTTATCTCTTGTTTAATTTGAATTAATATTTCAGTTTTGATCCCGCTTACGAGGTCCTGAAGATATCTCTTTATGTCCGCTAACACTGTGTTTGATGTTGCATGTTTGCTACCCTCAATCTCTTTTGTATTTACCTCTCCTCGATCAATGTTCTCAGGGTTGGGGGCTGGGGTTTTTTTCTTATTTCTCCCTTTCATCATGTTTTTGGTTCCTTCCATACAAGTGTATAGTGCAATTCCCAGCCCCTTTTCTTGTTGGTTAAAGTTCCTCTAGAGGGTGCAGGCTAGGAGCTTCTGCCCTCTGCCTTCTGCTATCAGAGATTGAAGTTCAAGCACAGGCAGTGTGTGCTGGCTCCTCCCCTTTGGGCCAGTCAACCTTTGCAGGCCTTCACTGTGTCACTGTGCACCTGAGCTCAGGGAATTAATTGTAGTGACCCACTGTGTCCCGGCCTGGGGCACAGCCCAGTCAAAGCAGATTCCGAAACCAATCCGCTCGGCGAGGGGAGCAACCAACTGAAGCCACTTCCTTATGGAGTTAGGGCTGTCCTGCCCAAATCCAACATGTCGTCCAGTCAGTTGCCCCTTTCCCGTGGGAGGATCCCATTCCCATCACTCACTGCGTGTTGATACTGGTCCCTGAGAACTGCTGGGCTCCCCAACTTCCGACTTCAATGCGGCTGCGGTGCGAATTCACAGTGCCTCTGGGTGGGTTGCGTGCAGGGCCGGGTCTGGGCAAGCTGCACACAGGGCTGTTCAGCTCCATGTTTGGGGCTGTTCAAGCCAGTTGCATCAGTGTGGTTTGGTCAGTCATGTCGATCTCAGGCAGGAATTCAGGCAGCTTGAGGAGGATGCCATGCTTGCTGATCTTATCTTCACTAATAGTAGCCCCAGGACCTCATATTCAAGCATTTTTTTTTCACTTTAGTTTCTTCCTGGGTTGAGAGAGTCCATCTCTCTCTGTTTGGGTCTTTCCAGGGTGTTCTATTCTGGCATTTAAGCTGTCTCTCTCAGAGAGGGTCCCTCTCCTGCTACCTACTGGTTTGCCATCTTTGGAACTCCATTTTTTCATATATTTATTTGCCATTTGTATTTCTTCATCCAAGAAGTGTGTGTTCATCTCAGATGCACACTTTTGGATTGGGTCTTTAAATCTGGGAGGGCTGATTTTTTTGAGTTCTTTGTATGTTCTTGATAGTGATCCTTTGTCTTAGGGACAGCTGGCAAACATTTTCTCCCACATCGTGGGTTGTCTCTTCACTCTGTTGGTGGTTTCTCTTGCTGTGCAAAAACTTTTTAATAAGGTGAAATCCCAGTTCTTTGTGACGGTTCCTATGCAATCGGGGTTTTGTTCATAAAGTCTTTGCCTACACCAATGACTTCAAGAGTTTTATCTACTCTATCTTCCAACAGATTTATTGCTTCTGTTTTAATATTTAAATCTTTGATCCATTCCAGATTTAGTTTAGTGTATAGTGAAAGATATGTGTCCAACTTTAATCTTCAACATGTGCAGAGCCAGTTTTCAAGCACCATTTATTGAAGAAGTTATCTTTCTTCTGATGAATGTGTTTGGCACTTTCTTCAAAGATAAGGTGGCATCTGGGGATTTACTCAATGGCATAAGTGCCTGCCTGGCAAGCGCAAGGTCATGAGTTTGATCCCTGGTACCAAACAACAACAACAACAACAACAAAAAAAAAACCACAAAAACAAAGATGAGGTGGCTTAGTGTGTCTGAGTTTTTTCTGCATTTTCTAACTGTTCCATTGGTCTTCAGGTCTGGTGTTTGTTTGTTGGTTGGTTTGTTTCTGTTCTTTGCCAGGGCCACACTGTTTTTATCTCAGTATCTTTATACTATAATTTCAATTCAGGGATTGTGCTATCCCTTGTCTTCACTTTGTTGGCCAGGATTGCCTTTGCTATTCTGGGGCTCTTCTAGTTGCAGATAAATTTTAGGATTGTTTTCTCTAATTCTGTGAGATAAATTATTGGAAATTTGATTGGTATTACATTGAATCTGTGTAACAGTTTTAGAAGTATGGCCATTTTCACTGCATTGGTTCTTCCTACCTGACAGCACAAGCTATCTCTCCATTTTCTAATATCTTTTTCAATCTCCTTTTTCAGAGTCCTGTAGTTTTCAATGTAGAGGTCTTTTACTTCCTTCATTAAATTGATTCCGAGATATTTCACTTTGGGGAGTGCTATTTTGAGATGTGTTGTTTCTCTGATTTCTCTCTCAGTGAGTTTGTTATTTATGAACAGGAATGCTATTGATTTTTCAGTGTTGACTTTGTATCCAGCTATGCTATTGAATTTGCTTATTAAATCTACAAGTTTTTTAGTGGCGTTTTTGAGGTCTTCTATGTAGAGTATCATGCCATCTGCAAATAATGACAGTTTAACTTCTTCCTTTCCTATTGATATTCCTTTTATTTATTACTTTTGTTTAATTGCTCTGGCTAAAGTTTCCAAACTATGTTGAATAAGAGTAGAATCAGTGGACATCTTTGTCTGGTCCCTGATTTTAGAGTGAAAGCTTTCAGTTTTTGTCCATTTAGTAGGATGTTGGCTGTTAGTTTGTCAAAGAGGACTTATTAGATAGAGATAAAAATTACCTATTCCAATTTTCTGTAGGGTTTTTATCATGAATGAGTGCTGGACTTAGTCAAAACATTTTTCTGCATCTGTTGAAATGATAAGATGATTTTTGTCCCTGGTTCTGTTAATATGGTGTATTAATTATTTATTGATTGACATATATTGAACCATCTCTATATCCCTGGGATCAATCCCACTTCGTCATGATGTATAATCTTCTTAATGATTTGTTGCCTTCTGTTTGCCAGTATCTTATTGAAGACTTTTGCATCTATGTTCATTAGGGAAATTGACCTGCAGTCCTCTTTCTCCATTGGTTTACTCTGGTTTTGGTATTATGGTAATGCTTGCTTCCAGGGATGATTTGGGAGTATTGCTTCCCTTTCAATTTCATGAAAGAGTTTGAGAAGTAGTGGTATCAGTTCTTCTCTAAAGTTCTTGTAGAATTAAACAGTGAATCCTTCAAAGCCTGGGCTTTTCTTTGTTGGTAGGTTTTTAATTACATCTCTGACTTAACAGATTGATATTGGTTTATTTAGGGTTTTTGTATCTTCTTGATTCAGCTTTGGTAATTTATATGTAGCTAGCAATCTGTCCATTACTTCTACATTTTCCATCTTATCAGAATATAAGTTCTAAAGTAGGAATAGATGATCTTCTGGATTTCTGAAGGCTCCATTTTGATTTAACCCTTTTCATTCTTAATTACATGGATTTGAGTCTTTTTTGAGAAGGTTGACTAAGGGTTTTTAATTTTTATTTAATCTTTCAAAGAAGCAACTCTTCAATTCATTGAATCTTTGTAGTGTTTTGTTCATCTCCAAAGCATTATTTTCTGCTCTGATCTTTGTAATTTCCTCCTGTGTATGACCCTTTGGCTTAACCTGCTATTCTTTTTCTAGAAGTTTGAGGTGCAACATTAAATTGTTTATTTGTGCTTGCTCTGTTTTCCTGATATGTGTACTCACTGCTATAAATTTCGCTCTTAGGACGGTTTTCATTGCATTCCATAAGTTCTGGTATGTCACATTGTCATTCTCATTTAATTGTAGAAAATGTTTAATTTCTTCTTTAATTTCCTCTGTGACCCATTGATTGCTCATGAGGTTGTTAATTAATTTCCACTTGTTGTCTTTTCTAGTAGAAGTATTTTTCTGTTTCTCACTAAGATCTTCAGACTGTAAGAGTTACCGTAAGATCATCCTTCATTCCTAGACCTGTGAATACTGGCTATAGAAAAAGAAACACCATGTATTACTGAATGCTGACTTACAGAAAATACAGCTCCTTGGAAAATGTTGTCTCAGGTCTACAAATTTTTGCCATCTACCTGGCACTGTAACTGAGTCTTCAAAAGGCTATTCTATTGATCATGAAGCTTGGATGCTTTCAAGGTAGTAGGGAACATGGAAGGCCACTGATTTCCAGGACCATAGGTTCATTTCAACTCTTCATTTGCTGTTACATGAATTCTTTGATTTGTAAGAGTATCACAATTGTGGATAAAGCATTTTTTAAACCATAGATGTTCATTTTTATAGAGGCATTTGCCTACAGGAAGGCAAATTTATATCCAGAATGTGTGTCCCAGTAAGTTAAAAGCACTGTCCATTCCATGGTAGAAGCAATATAATGTAGCAAAACAGTCTGACCCATTAGGCTGGTCACCTAGGAAAGGATGTCACACTAGGAGCACAGTATAATTCTCTTCTGTTTGTGAAGATGGTCCCCTTCCTTATTGGGGGCCATTACACTGACTCAGTACATCAATGACATGGCACAGATCGAATCCAGTGAGCAAGACTTACTTAAGAACTTTTGCATGTCAGAGGATGGTGAATAAATTGGACAAAAATTCAGGGAGCTTCTGCTTCAGTGAAATTTTAGTCAATTAATTATTTAATTTCTGCAGTACTGAGGACTGAACCCAGTGCCTTCACACTGAGCTACTCTCCAGCACCTTTTCTTTCTTTCTCTCTTTCTTTTTACTTTGAGATAGAGCCTTGTTACACTGTCCAGCAGGGACTTGAACTTATTATTCTCCTGCCTCAGCCTCCAAGTGCTAGGATTACAGGTTTGTTCCACCATGTCTAGTTTGCTTCAGTGAAATTTTTAGTACTCTAGTGATATGGACAATGCTGAAATATTCATTCTAAGGTAAAGATGTGTTATTGTATCTGACCCCACTTACAACAACAACAAAAAAAAAAAAAAAAGCAATACAATGCTTAGAGAAACTCTTTGGATTTTGGAGGTAATGTTTTACCCTTGTGGATATGTCACTCTGGCCCATTCACTAAAGATGCTAAGTTTGGGGGGGATTTAGAATAAGAAAGGCTCTGCAATAGGTGTAGGCTCCCTGACAAGCCACTCTGCTGCTTGCATGATGTGATCCTGAAGACCCAGTGACACTTGAAGTTACAGTGTCTTTGGCAGACCTTTATAAATCACCATGCTTGGACCTTTCAAGTCTTTGATGGTGACAATAAATTGCAATCCCCTTAGAAATGTACTATTGCTTTTGGTTTACTCTTTTTCTAGAGAGAGGCAGTTCTAATGACTTCCACCTGGCCTTTTCCAACATAATAACCTTCACTATAATTCAGAGATCAATGTGAGGATTTGTGTGGTTTTAGTCTGTCTATTCCAATTACAGACTGGAGAATTTAGGGATATAATCCCAGGACCAGTCCTTGGATTCACTGGTTCCACTTTGAGATGAATTTAAACTAAAATTCCTTTGGCCACCTGACCTCTAGGAGCTCCTACATTTATCCTGGATCACAGTGATATTTTGGGCCTCCTGGAATTAGTTAGAAACCATTTTGTTATCTTTGAAAAGATGTGATTACCTTCTTAGCATATAGAACTTTGGTTAAAAGACAAAGGCTCCTTCATCAGGAGCAGCTGAACTAGTGATTGTTAACAAGTGCAGAGCTGAGAGCATGAAGTGCCCAAGGAATGCTCTGAGGGCGTGGAATGCCCCAGGTGAACAGGTGTTCCAACCCAGAGAACACAGGGTGGAGAAGCAAGCTAGTTAAGCAAAGGAATATCACATGATACAAGTATAGATAAACACATAGTGTTTGAAAAACTTTTCCCTCCCATTTGGAGAAAGGACTCTACCTGATCTCAGCTTTCTATGGATTGCCTTCTATCTTTATTTCTCCATCCTCTTACCATCCTTCCTTTTGGAAACTTTGAGAGCTGTGCAGCACACAGAATATGGATGCCTGAACACAGGACAGGGTAAGAAGAAATAGTAGGTAAGGGAACACTCCTCATTGTATGCACAAAATCAGTAAAAGTGCTTTGATAACATCAGTGCTGATCACAGAGGTATATTCATATTGAGAGCATCATGGGGCAAACAGTTATCAAAGAATATTTATATATAAATGGTGTATATAGATGTATATAGAAATTCTTATTGTTTTATTGATTCTTGTATTTACTTTCCTTGTGTGAATTTTGATTAGGAAGTGTCTTAATGGCTGTACACTTGCTGAGACAACCTCAGAGGATTTGGCTTGGAGCACTATTTTAAAATCAAGTCCCAACTAGGGAAAAAATGGTAGCTGTGGCTGCAGAGGTGGTGACTGCCACGTCCCCTGGGGAGGAGGGACACTGGAGGCCCATCCCTTCAGGCAACATGAGAGCAGTGAGAGGGAGCCCCAGGTTCCTGAATATATTACATGAGTTTTTCTTCTGCAAGAAGACTGATAATGGCCCAGCCTATACAAGTGCTGCTTTGTAAAACTTTTCACATTTCCCTTGCCACAAGACTCTCAAGGTCAAAGAATTGTTGAACATGCTCACCATACACTCAAAATCCAATTACAAAGCAAATGGGAGAATCCTTCCCTATAAAATTTATGCCTCATAATAGACCTCACTTGGTACTGTATAGTAGCAGTATATTGCTAATTTTTTAAATCCTGATAAGGATGGAACTACAGTAGGAGAAAGACAATTTAATCAGGTAAAGGAAAAAAAGTTAGGAAAGATCATTTGGAAAGATCATACTGGACAATGGAAGTGACCCAGTCCATTACTCAGTTGGGTAGAGGGTAGGTTTGTGTTTCTCCAGAGAATGCTGAATAGCCCATCTCGTGCCAGAGCATGCTGTCCAGCTGCATCGTGGACCCAGACCCAGAGAATAATTGATTACACCTTTCAAGAAACTGATGCTCAGGCCTGGGACAGTACCTTGGAGACCATGCTGCAACATACAGAAAACAATGGGGTTAGACCTGATCTGGAACCAATTAAAGGAATTGACTCATAATACCCAAGAGACATTAACCAAAAGTAGGAGTCAAAGGTCTGAGTAGGTGACCTATATAGAGATAAATGAACTGAAAGCTAAATGAAAGAAAGGGACACAAAATTTATTAGTTCTTATGACAAAATAAAATACAAAAATATGTATTAATTATAGATAAAAAGTTTTGTCTCTTCTAAATTCTTCTTGTAAGAGATCTCAGCTAATTGATCTACAAAAAAAATCTGGCTAGTCTATTTATAGTTGTAAATTCCTAAGATTGTAAAGGAGATACTATGAATCAATTTGGTCAAAGATTTCAGTGCACCTGACTTTGTAATACGTTTTTCTGTTTGTCTAATCTGTTAAGCTGTGTACTTGTTTCTTTGTCTACTTGTCATATTGGTGAACAGCTATTTTTATTTGAACTTAGCAATTTTTTCTCTCTTATTCTTTGTCTTTTGCCTTCTTGGATCATTTGTTCAAAATTTAATTTGGGTTATAGATTTAAATAGATTTAAATTGATCAGCTGGATGGCCAGTTGATCAATTTGTTGTCAAAATGGGTTGCTTCAGAGGTCATCAGAAATTTGTTAAAGTAACTTAAGGAACCTTTCAGACTTGAAGAATTATTGATTAAGGTTCCCTTTGATGAATAAAAGAGTAGCTGCCTGAGAAAAATTATCCCAGCCTTTGTTCATTAATAGGAAACCCCAATGGTCTCCGTAGCCTTATGGGAGACACCCCAACAAATGTAAAATATATTATCATGATATGTTTACATTGCTCATTCATCAAAGGATTAAGTTTTCTAGACAATAAAGTTTTTTATTTAGAGATTTGCTGGTACAAAAGTTTTCACATGGCTATGACAATTGATTGTTATTATTTTTGAAGTATATTGAATGTATTCACGCATGCAGATGTGCAGGTCTTCTGAAGTATGGAATAAGGGCTGTTTCTAGTGATAGATTTTTCTTTCAGATTCAGACATCTTGCTTTAACAAAACTTACATGATATACATCCAATTGAAGGACAGAAAGTCAGGTAAAAACTTATGTGTTTGAGATGATTGATTAAAAAGGTAATACTATGTCAAAATGAAAATTCAGTGTATTACAAAATGTCATCATGATTGTCATGCTACAATATTATGTATGGCTTTTGATTTTTAATTTTCTGTGTAAAATATATATCCATTATCTGTTAATATTCTGTAGGGATTTAAATACTAGGACATCAGGAGAGGGTCCAAGATAGTAGAGTGCTAAGCAGCAGAGACAGTGACTCTTGGAAAGTTGTCATTCAGATGATGGAATATAGCAATGTGAGGAAGATGAGGAGGAAATTGGGTGCTCTGGATCCAGGAAGAATCTGAAGTGCAAATTGAAACCCACAGAGAGAGTGAAGAGAGAAAGTTCAACAAAGAAGACAGCTGGTAGTGCCTTTTCCCTGAGAGAGTCGCTACATGAGAGGAGCAGTTTGCACCTGCAGACACACGAGCACAGTGATGATGATGGCTGGTACCCCTGGAAGCCTCTGCAGAGAGACATAGAAGGTGAGGGAAGTAGCAGACGTGGAAGGGAAGAGTGGATGTGAAGAACTGCACTGACTGGTGCAGAAAGAACAATTCGGGTAGGGGAAAGAAGAAAAGAAAGAAGTAAGGTTTTTATACTCTTTTTTGGTTTGTTTTTAAAATAAAAAAAATGAAAGAGAAAAGGGGGAAGACAGACAAAAATATAAAAGAAAAAAAAGTCTACTTCCAGGTTTGCCCAGTTTTGTCTCTGCTTTCATTGGTAGACAACCTGCAGAGATAGAGTCCTAATCCATGGTGATCTATCCCAGCAAACCAGCAGTAGCCTTTTGGTAGGGTAGTGGGTAATCTCAGTAAGCCTGCAATTTCTGGTTTAGATCAGTCAGCCACATTTGGCTTATTTGCCTCACCTTCTATGTCTCTCTGCAGAGGCTTCCAGGGGTACCAGCCATCATCATCACTCATCAGGACACTTTTTTCTCTTTAATTTTCACAAGATCCTCATTTTGGATCTTATTCATCTTTCTTGTACACTAGGGAGACAATACAATATTGACACATGAGAGACTGATTTCTTTCACTTATAAAGTATGGTCTCCAGTGGCATCCATTTACTATAAAAGCCTCAAATTTATCTTTCTTTATATCTGAGTAATATTACCACCACATCTTTTTGATCTATTCTGTGGTTGATGGGCATTTGGGTTGTTTCCAACATCTGGCTATTACACATTGTGCAGCTATAAACATGGGTGAGCATATGTCACTGTGGTATGGAGTTTTCTATTCTTCTGTGAAAATACCTAGAAGGGGAATAACTGGGTCGAATGGAACCTCTAATCCTACTTTTCTGAGGAATCTCCACATTGATTTCCACAGTGTTTGTACCAGTCTACACTTCCACCAACATTGGAGAAGGCTTCTTTTTTCCCCACAGCCCCGCCAGAGTTTGTTATTGGTTAATTTCTTGATGTTGGCCATTCTTTCTGTTTAGCTTGCATTCCTCAAATGACCAATAAGGTTGAACAGTTTTTCACATATTTGTTTGCCATTTGTATTTCTTCACCTGAGAAGTGTGTGTTCATCTCAGATACCTATTTTTGGACTGGGTCTTTAAACTGGGGGGGGCCCAATTTATTTTCAACTCTACATGTTCTGGATGTAAGTCCTTTGAGGAATAGTCGGCTAAATTTTTTTCAATTCTCTGAGTTTTCTTTTCACTCTGTTGGTGATTTATTTTAATGTGCAAAAACTTTTTAGTAAGATGAGATCCAGTTGTTGATTCTATGAAGTGTTTCCCACGCAGTTTGCATTTTGTTCATGAACTCTTTGCCTACCTTATATCTTCAAGATTGCTTCTTATATTCTCTTCTAGTAGATTCAGTGTTCCTGTTTTGATATTTGTATTTTTGATCCATTTTAACTTTAGTTTTGTGTGTGGTGATAGACATGGGTCTAGTTTCAGTCTTCAGCATGTGGAAAGCCAATATTTTCCAGCACCGTTTGTGGGGCTATCTTTCTTCCGGGAACACATTTGGCCTCTTTGTCAAAGATAAGGTGGTTGAGTGTCTTTGTAGTTGTATCTGCATCTTCTAATCTGTTCCATTGATCCTCAGGTCTGTTTTTTGTCAGTATCATGATGATTTTATCATAGTAGCTTTGCAATATAATTTCAAGCAGGGGTGCTCATGCTCCTGACTTTCTTTTGTTTCCCAAAATTGCTTTTGCTATTCTAGGTCTCTTCTTGTTCTAAATGAATTTTAAGAATGTTTTCTGTAGGTCTGTGAGGTATGCTAATGGTATTTTGATCAGGATTGCATTAAATCTGTATAACAGTTTTGGGAGAATGGCCGTTTTCACAGTGTTGGTTCTTCCTATCCAAGAGCAAGGGATAGCTTTCCATTTTCTGATACCCTACTCAAACTGCCTTTTCAAAATACTATAGTTTTCAATATATAGACATTTTACATTGTTAGAGTGATTCCTAAGAATTTCATTTTTTGGATGCTATTATGAAAGATATTATTTCATAATTTCTCCCTCAGTGAGTTTGATGTTTGAGTACAAGAATGCTATGGATTTTTGACTATTGACTTTGTATCCAGTTTTGCTGCTGAATTTGCTTATTAACTCTAGAGTACTACTCTTCTTTTGGTGGAGTTTTTGGGGTCTTCTATATAGAGTACCATATCACCTACAAATAATGATAATTTAACTTCTTTTCCCATCTTTATTCTTTTTATTTCTCTCTCTCATCTAATTGCTATAACTAACGTTTACAGAACTATATTGAATAGGAGTGGAGGTAGCGGACATCCTTGTGACTCTTTTGTAGAAAATGACAAGACAATTCTAAAAGTCATATGGAATTGTAAGCCAAAGGAATTCTGAAAAAGAATAACAGCACTAGGATTCAAACTTCTCAATTTCAAAACTTCCAGCCAGACATGGTGGTACACACACAATGCTAGCCACTTAAGAGGCTGAGGCAGAAGGATCACAGGTTTGAGCCCATACCAGGCAACTTAGGAAACAGTCTCTAAAAGTAAAATTTACAGAAAATGTCTGGGGATGTAGCTCAGTGGTAGAGGATTTGCCTAGTTTGCTTGAAGGCTTGAATTCAATTCTTATCATGGCAAGGGAAAAAAATGACTACAAATACCTAAAGCAACAGTGTATCGATTAGCTGTCGCATGGTTGGGACACAATACCTGACACCCACAGTTTAAAGGAGGAGAAGTTTAATTTGGCTCACAGTTTCTGAGGGTTCAGCCCAAGGTCAGCTGGCTCCAAGGGCGGAACATCACGGTGGAAGGGTGTGGCAAAGATATTCAGGTGGTTCGTGGTGGCCATAAAGCAGAGGGGAGAACACCACCAGAGAAGGCACCAGGGACCATCTAGGGTACCCAAGGTCACATTTCCTTGACCCATATGCACACACCCTGAAGTATGCTCCACCAATCTCTTGGGCATCTCCCAAGCAAATCAAGTTGACAGTTCAGCTTAATCTTGGGAAACAGTAATCAAGATAGTGTGGCATCATAAAATAATAAACATTAGACCAATAGAATGTAATTATAGAATTGAAAATATAGGTCATGTAAGGGCAATTAATTTGTTGGGGTTTTTTAATATTTTTTTAAATTTTATTTTAAAGAGGATAAAACCAAGGAAAACAAAACAGAAAAAAAAAAAAAAACCAAGATGAACTAGTATAAGTGATACAAGACTTCAAAACCTTACGAAATCAGCAATAGTTACCATAATGCCTCTTATTGTCTTCATGATAACTGAAGATACCTTCAGACATAGTAAAAATCAAACATAACAAAATACAGCAGAAACAATGAAAACAAAACAATGAATGCAATAAAGGACTTCAAAATAAGCTAATAGCAAATCCAAAATGGCTACCATAATATGTCTGGTTATCTTTTAAATAGTTGCTTATGCCATCAGATTTAACATAATCAAACAAAACAGAAGAGGATAAAATCCAACCCCAAAAAACAATGAAAATGATATGATTTCCAGGTGGGGATCACCTCCTGATGAGGCTTGATTCTGTCCCCTCCCAGCCCACAATGGCACTGATTCATGGAGAGAGGCTTGGGTGTGGATGTCCCCACTGCAGCAGTGGTCTGAGAATGGCACTGTTTTCTAGGCTGCTGCCAGAGTGGGGACAGCCACACCCAAGCCTCTCTCCATGAGTCAGCACCATTTGTGGACTACGGTGGGGAAAGAACCAGGCCTCACAAGTAGGGTGATTTGTAACAAGAGGGTGATTTGTAACAAGAATGCCATTACAAGAATGCCAAGATCATCTAATGGTTTAAAAAAACAGTGTTAGAAAATGATGCTGAAAGACACAGTGATGCCCTGACAACTAGGTAGCTATGCGCAGGAGATCAAGTTGGATGCTTATCTCATTCCATACACAAAAATTAATTCAACTTAGGTCAAAATCCTAAACGTTAGAGCTAAAGGCATGAAGTCTTAGAAAAAATCATACAAATAAATCTTCATAAATTTAGTTTTGGCAGAATACACTTAGCTATGAAACCAAGAACATATACAACAAAAGAAAATAATGGACTTCATTAAATTTCTAAACTTTTGTGCTTCAATGGATACTACCAAGAAAAACTTAATCAAAGAATAGAAAAAGACATGTATAAATAATATAAAGGTCTTATATCAAGGACACATAAAGAACTCTTACAATTCAATAATAAAAAGAAATATAACTCAATAAAAAATAAGCCTTGGATGTAGCTCAGCGGTAGAGTGCTTGCCTAGCATGCACAAGGCCTTGTGTTTGATCCCTGACACTGAAAAACAGGACAGAATCCCCAACAAAGCAGAAAGAATGAAAAAAGAAGCAAAGGGTCTTAATGGATATTTCTCCACAAAAGTGTAGAGATGACAAAGAGGCAATGAAAAGATGTTCACCATCGTTACTCATCAGTGAAGAGCATATTAAAACCACAATGAAATACAGTTTCATACCTCAGGCTGGCAGCCCTGCCTACAAGGCTCCCACTATTGGAAATGCCCCTGAGTTCTAAAGGAATCTTGCAAGAGCTCTCCAATAAGTCCACTTTACCTGGGCACTTTTTCATTCTCCAGGAAACTAGAAAAGAATAAATCTAAGAGACAGGCATCCTATAGTGCTTTTTTTTTTCATTGAGAAGATGAATGGGTTTTCTTATACGATCAAGCACACTGTGGTTGCTCCTCTTTTAGCATGATTTCTTTTCCAAGATATCTCCTTATAACACCCCCACACGCTACCCCTGGAGGAATGAGTCTCTATCTAGCCTTGCGGCCAGCTCACCAGACATTCCCAGCACTTCTGAACCACAAGACTGACCATGGCTCCGGTTTCCTTCCAGAATGTCTTAAGCACCGGAGTTTGAACCTGCAGTCTTTGCCCTGAGCTACATTGCCTGTCCGTTTTTTTTTTTTTAAATACAGTGTATGTGTCACCTTTCTGATTGCCAGACACTATGGCCAGCACCCATGAGTTAGAGGAGGAGAAGTTTAATTTGGCTCAAATTTTAAGGGAAGTTCATCCATTGTTGCTGGCTCCAAAGCAGGGGTAGCATGGCAGAACGATATGACAGAGGAAAGATTTTTCCATTCATGGTGGCCAGGAAGCACGGCAGGGGACAGCACCAGAGAGGAAGGGGTTAAGGACCAGAGGAAAACCCCAAGGTTACACCTCCATGCCCACCCAGAAACACCCCAGAAGTGTGCTCACCAAGCCCCTGGATGGGTCCCAAAGCAGATCAGTTTCACACTGCATCCTCACCTCCACAGGCAAAGTCTCACTCAGTCAGTAAGTTGCCCAAGCCGGCCTTGAATTTGCCATCCTCCTGCCTCAGGCTCCCAGAGTGCTGGGATCACAAATGTCCACCACGATGCCCAGGTAGTTCCATGTTACTTGTATAGGTGACTGACTAATTGTATTTCTGTCTTTTCTAGGGCTGCATTATGATTTTTGTGGGTTCTTGGGAAATTGGCCTTTATTTACTTCTCTATAAATTTACTAAAATTTCTATTTTAAAAATGTCCACTAGGGCTGGGGATTTAGCTCAGTGGCTTAAGTGCCTGCCTGACAAGGGCAAGGTCGTGAGTTTGATCCCCAGTACCAAAAAAAAAAAAAAAAAATGTCCACTAGCATAAAAACTTTAATTTTGTTCCACCTAGAATTCTTTTTTCTCCATCTGGTTTCAAAATAAATGCTAACATTTTCTTGGGCCACTAAGAATACCATGGCACTGGACCTCCTGTTCCCTGAGGGTGAAGTTGGCCCCATTTTTCATCTTTGCATCCCCCCCTTCCCACTGTGAGCCCCCTGGATATTGAAGAACATTTTTTGAATTAGAGTATTATTCTAGACCCACCTACTCCCAAATGTTGTTCGGGAATCAGACGGGAGAAGAGCTTCAGAAGCAACGTATAAACTGTGAGTTCCAAGAAGGAGTGGGGGGAGTAGAAAGAGATGTAATGTGAGGACTGGAATTCAAGATTTCATCCAAAAGTGGAGGATGATCAGACTTCAAGGATCGCTGACACAAAAACGGAAGGGAAAAACAACAGTTCTGCCTCCTTCAATATTGTGCCAAGGCCTCTGCCTGCGTGATGCTTGCCCTGGATTTGGACAGCAGTCAGGGAAATCAGCAGGAACTGGGAGGAACATATGTCAAAACACAGCCGACATCAGACCGCGAACCGAGCCGCAGCCTCGGCTCCACCAGATGGCGGTGTGTCAACGGGGAGCCTGGCCGAGGGGCCGCGGGAGCCCGATTAAACGGCCTTGTGCTGGTGCCAGAGCAGGGGAGCTGTTTGGATTCTTGCTGCTGTTTCTTCTCGTTATCTAACGAGAACTTTTTTAAGAACAGAAAAGCATACAAATATGAATACATTCCTGTAGTCCCCCATTCACCAGGAGACTATAACCAGGACAGGGAGTTAGGACGTGCAAAGACACCAGTGATATTTATTAATAGTGATTGTATACTGACGAAGTAATAATCATCATTATCAATGACAAAATACCGGTGACACCGAGTTGATCTTGGTGAATGTCTTCTGAGTTTTGTAGATGGAAATTCATTCACGGTGTGATATAAATTGAAACAGACAGGCTAACATATTATCCCAGGGATATTTCCCAAGAGGACCGGAGATGTGCCAGGGAATCAGAGGCCTCACCCAGTGGCCCAGCGCAGGCCCTACCCTTCCCTCAGCAGCTGAGGACTTGCAGAGAACTCCTGTCGAGCCTCATCGCCCCATCCTACAATCACCGAAGCAAGGGCCTGGCCCTAGGACAACCAGCTTAGTCTGCTAGGACTGACATAGCAACTGCTGTACCACACTGGGTGATTTCGATAGCACAAACTTATTCCTGCACAGTGCTGGGGGCTGGGATTCCAAGATCAAGGTGTTAACAGTGTTGGCTTCTCCTGAGCCCGCTTCCTTTGACATAGGTGGCTGTCTTTGTCTTGTCTTCATGTGGTCCTTATTCTGGGTTTCTCTGTGGCCCTTTCTTTTTATATGGGCATCAGTCAGATTAGATTAGGGTCTACTCTAAGTCATTTTAACTTTATCACTCTTCAAGATCCCGGGTTCCAAACACAGATACCTTCTGAGGCTTGTGATTCCAATGTATGGATTTTGGAGTGGCAACTCAGCCCACAACATCAAAACTTCTTCCCCTGGTTCTCCCACTATGAAGGCAATATGCTGAAAGTGAGGAAGTCACTCTCTGGGCTTCAGTCTGCTTGGCTGTAATAATGGAGTTGTTAGAATACACCACTGCTGCGGGGGTTTAGTTCAGCGGCATAAGTGCCTGTTTGGCAAACGCAAGGTCATGAGTTTAATCCCCAGTACCAAAAAAAAAAAAGAATACCCCACTGCTGTGGTTTAAAGTATGTGATTAATGCAATCAATATAAGTCCAGATTTTGCAAGAGCAGGATGACATCCAATCCAGCCACAGAAGACAATTTTCTATGTACGTAGAATTCAACAGGCATATGCACATATATTTTAATATACTCTGATATTTATAAAAGCTGCTTTCATCAATTTATGGAGGCCACTTTCCCCATAAATGCATGCATTTAGTGCTTTTAAAGACAATATCAGAACAAAACACAGCAAGAATTGGTTTTCTCCAAATAGGTTGACAATTTCCTCCTTATTTATCTTTGAAAGAAACAAATGCACTTAATAACTCCACAAGCACTCAGTCTTCTGGAAGTTTCTCAGTTATCTGATCTACTTGGGAAGTCCTTGCCTATTCATGTGACATTCTCTCTGCATGATCAGCTGCCCCTGCACCGTCCCCTGCTCTATAGCTGGAGGGCAATCAGCTATATCGAGACTCAATTCAGATGTCACCTTCTCCATGAAACCTTCCCGACAGCCCCAGAGAGAGTTATCTGCTCTTCACTCTAACTAAAATGGCACATGGTGCATACTTCTATAGTAATAAGTACACATCAGGTATCCTTTGTCTGAAATATTTGGGGCCAGAAGTGCTTCCGATTTCAGATTATTTTTGGATTTTAGAAAAGTTGCACATACAGAATGGAATATCTTAGGAACAGAACCAAATCTAAACACAAAATTTACCTATTTTTATGCATACTTTATTCAAGGCATAAAGTAGTTATACAATATTTTTAGCGCATTTTGACTGATCCATTACATGAGGTCAAGTGTAGAATTTTCCACTGATCCTGTCACATTTGCTCTCAAAGAGTTTCAGGTTTAGATGCATTTTAGGTTTTGAAGTTTTAGAGCAAGAAAACTCAACCTAGAATACCAGTCAGTGATATTAACTGGGCAAGTCTATGCTGTTCATCAAAAGCTTCCAGATTTGCTCAGTCAGCAGACTCTAACAGCACTGTTAGAGGCCTCAAAGTTTAGGTTGATTCTTTTACCCAGTCCTGGTCTGGCCTCAAAAATGAAGAGCTAACAATTGTCACACAAAGCTCCATGCTTCCTTCTTCCCTGGGGCCTGGAGTTGTTTTATTTTAGAATGTGCTTAGATTATCACAAGTTAGAGCTGTACTCCCAAAAGCCCACTGTCCAGAGGATACTGGTGGGTAGATGAGGCCAGACCCACGTATATCACCAGTCATCAAGAGGATCCAAAAAAACGCAAAGGTCCCTTTCCCCAGCTGTACATCCATGGGCGTACATAGGTGTCTAGATGCTACCCAGGCAGCTGAACACACGTCCTTTTCTCTCAAGCATCCTCCAGGCCTATTTGGAAGACCTGGCAGAAATGGACCATAGATCTGAGTTCTGTGGGCTCTCCACGTTTCTCATGTGAGAAGCAGAGTAGTGACTCTTTCAAGGTGTGTATGTTTATACTAACTGGAAAAGCCAACAGAGAGGTCTGGAGGGGAGAACTGACTTCCGGCACAGAGCACAAATTACCCAAATGTCAGTGCCAAGAGTCCAAGGGCTGGCACTAGAACTTTCTCTAAGGAATTAGCAGTTGGCTGGTTGTTCAAGCAAATCAGTAACTGGTTCTTTCCTCGGCTGTAAAATAGAGGTTGAACTCCATGAAAAGAGTGTTAGGTAAGGAATTACAGTCTAGGCTGGATGAAAAAGAACAAACGCACAGTAAATTATCCTACCAAGTGGCTTGGAAAAGAAATGTAAATGTGAAGATACTTATTTATATTTCAGATTTTTTTTTTTGCCAGTGAAAATTCTCATCTGTTTCAATTAAATAGAAGACTAAATTTGCTCAACTAGGCTGCCAGAATAACAGATATATCCAATATCTCTAAATTGTTTTATTCTGAATTTAATCATACATTTTATGTAAGTGCAAATGTAAAACATTTTTTATGAAACTCATAGAACAGAAGTATATTGAAATAAGACTAAAATGGAACAATTTTTCTTTGACAGCTAAGTTTGAAAATGAATCTAAGAGCTAAGTGTGAGCTCAGTGGTCATACAAGCACTTAGCATGGATGAAGCCCTGGGCTCTATCCCCGGCACCAAAGCAAAATCACACAAAATCACTCGAGTGAGTATATTGGAGTACGGGTCAATGAGAAAAATTGTGAGCTCGGAAGTTTTCCTTCTGTGCCTCCTTCCCCTTCTCTACCGCACCCGTGCCTTTCTTTTCAATAGTCTCTTAGAGGGACCCCTGCAGGCACCCACATCTTCATCCCCCCCCAGCTTCTCACACCTGTTTCTCCACTTGTTGTAAATCCCATTGTAGCTTTGTTTCCCCCAAACATCCAATTCGCTGGCTCGCATTTCTCTCCTACTTTCATGGCAACTAGATTGCCCTGTCCTTGAGTTGCTGGGGGCTCAGTGGTCCAGGGAGGCGGCCTCCTAAAATGTAAGTGCTCTTGAGGTGCATGCACAGAAACGGAAAGCTCACAGCCAGAGGGGCGACTGGCCTGCGCAGGCTGTCCTGAACTTACAGCTCACCTCCCGAAGCTCACCTTAACGGAGTACCAGTAAACGGGAGTGCTTTCGGGGACAGGCATCCACATGTGCTCATTAACGTGAGCAGATGTTTAAAGACAGCCATTGTCAGGTGAGGTGATCTATGCTTGTAACCCCCAGCTACTCATTAGGCTGAGGCAGGAGGATGACTTGATCCCCAGACTCAGGATCAGCCTGGGCAAGATAGTGAGGACCCCATCTCTAGACAATAAAATAATTAAACTAAATTAAATTAAATTAAATTAAATTTAAAACAATGACTAAATAGAATCCTGATGATAATGAACACTAAGGACATGTGAGAGAATCCTCTGAGGGTATAGATGCATCCTACAGCCCCTTCCTAGCATGTGTAATTTCCCACCATAAAAAATAAAATGAGAACCTGGAGACAAGATGGCGGACTGGTAGGTAGCAGGAGAGAGACCCTCTCTGAGAGAGACAGCTCAAATGCCAGAATAAAACACCCTGGAGAGACCCAAACAGAGAAAGATAGACTCTCACAACACAGAAAGAAACTAAAGCACAAAAACCCGCTAGAATAAGAGGTCCTGGGGCTACTATTAGTGAAGATAAGAACGGCGAGCACGGCACCCGCCTCGAGACGCCTGAATTCCACTCGACCTGAACAAGCTATCCACGCCAAAGCGACTGGCTTGAGCCGCGGGAGCCCGGAGCTGAACAGCCCGGCGTGCAGCTTGCCAGGACTGGCACTGCACACGACCCACCCAGAGGCACCGTGAATTCCCACCTCAGCCGCGCTGAAGTCGGAGGTCGGGCAGTCCAGCAGTTCTTGGGGACATGGTGAGTGATGAGAATAAGACCCTCCCACAGGAAAGGGGAAACCAACTGGATGACATGTTGGATTTGGGCAGGACAGCCCTAACTCCATAAGGAAGTGGCTTCAGCTGGTTATTCCCCTTGCCAAGCGGATTGGTGGAATCTGCTTGAACTAGGCCACGCCCCTGGCGGGGACCCAGTTACTTCCCTGAGATCAGTGCACACTGATGCAGTGAAGGCCTGCAAAGGTTGACTGGCCCAGAAGGGAGGAGCTAGCACACACTGCCCGTGGGTGAACTCTAATCTCTGATAACCTATTGAAGAGGGCTAAAGCTCCTAGCCTGCACCCTCTAGAGGAGCCTTAACCAACAAGAAAAGGGTCTGGGAATTACACTGTACACTTG
>PVJX010032927.1:0-20108 GCA_004027295.1 Dolichotis patagonum
CATTGTTTCCTAATATGCTTTTTATATTTCTGCTTTTGTTTTATTTTAAAAGATACAAAATCAAAATCTTGCATTATATAACACAAGTAATAAAGCTCTAAAATTAGAATTATATATATATTTTTTTCTTAAAATATGTCATCAAATTTGCTTTTGAAATCAGGACTGGAATAATTCATTCCATAATTTTTAAAATTGTTCATCAAACTATCTTCTCTGCACAAGGAACTGGAACTGACGCCAAAACCTGCTGCTTGACAGAAAGGAAGCTGATTGACTGACCATATGTGAGAAGAAATTTTCTCTTATAAATGTTGAAAAGATCAGTGATTGTGCATAACGATTTTAACCTTTATTTTTACTTTCAAAATCCCCAGGTCTGTATCTATCGCATTTTCTTGAATTTTCCTACCAACTGAAGCCTGAAATATTTCATTAGAGGTCAGTCATACTCTGCAAGTCTTTTGTTCTCTACCTGTTTCCTGTGCCTAGAAAACTGACAAATATTCTAATTATGACTGCTTTGAGACCCCCAGATAGTGCTGAAAACCATAGATAATACTAAGCCCTACATATATTTTACTTTTTCCTATACCTGTAAACTTATAATGGTTTAATTTATAATTTAAATTCAGCAAGAGATTCATGACAACAGCTAATCCTACAGCAGGACAACTGTGACGGTATACCGTGCTATGGTTGTTTTCCAATGCTCCACCGGAAGCCATGTCTCAAAGCCTGGTCCGCAGGGTGGCGCTGCTGGGAACCAGTAACTCTGAAGAGGTGGACCCAGAGGGAGAGTGCTGGTCGGCGTGGCCTCTAAGAGGATGTGGGGTCCCATCCTGCTCCCCTGTCTCTCATATCGTGGGCATAGCTCCCGTCACATGTGCTCCCTAAGTGCGGATCACAACCAGGAGCTCTTGATGCTGGGGGTCCTCAAGAGCTATGGATCGGTGAGCCTTTCTGGATAAGCTGACTGCTTCCGGTTTTACAGGGCGAGAAGGGCAGGTGATTAACCTGCGCTGCGATACTGTACAAACGTGCTTCTCCTGTCTCGCCTAAAATATCTTAAATAGACATTCTGACCTCTTTTTTATTAAAAACAAGGGATAAGACATTAGACATTGCATTCATTATCAGCAATTATTTTAGACAAATATTCTCACTAATTAGATGTGGAAATTGTGGTCTGTTTTTAAATTAAATTTTAAGTGAAGCTTTATTAAAATATTTGAGGGATTTTTTTTTAATTCCCAAAATTGGCTTTATGAGAAAAGAATTTTAACCATGTAGAGGCACATGCCTACAACCCCAGTACTGGGAGGCCGAGGCAAGAGGATCACTGTGAATTTGACCAGTTTGGACTACATAGAGAACACTAGGCCAGCCAGAACTATGTAGTGAGACCCTGTCTTAAAAATAAATAAATGCATACATACATACATACATACATACATACATACATACATAATAAATGTAAAAAAAAAAGCAGGCAATGGAGGAAGGAATCTCAAAACAAACCACTTTAAACCTTAGTATCATCTCTACAGTTGACCCCTTGTTGGTACTGGACTTCTTGGGGCTGACTGGGCATCCATCCCCTTTCAATCCTAACCCTAAAATCACACAACAGATCTCAGTGAAATGAGGAGGAAAAGGCCCCCGAGCTTGGAACAGGGAATATGCAGCGAAGGTGTGACAGGTGGGGCAGCGATTACCCCGCTGTGTGACGATTCTCCCAACACCAGCCACATGCGTTTATACACCTCCCTCCCTTTCTGCCCAAGTTCTGGCCAGGAGTCCAGTTCTGCGGACCTGACTCCTCTTCCCGCGTCTGCAGTGATTTCCCTCTCGGCCCCCGGACTCCGCGCTGTTTGCTTCTGCTGTTCGGGGCCTTGTAGTTTGATCTGTAGACATGTGACACTCAAGTGAGAATGGTGCTCCCGTGTTCCCTGGGTGTATCTTTGATTGTCTTTTGCTTGTTTTAAAATTAACGGAATTTGTGTGTATGTCCGCCAGGGATCGAACTCACGACTTTGCTCTTTCCAGGAAGGTGCTTGTGCTGCTGAGCTGTATCCCTGGTCCAATTTGGCTTGTTTTGAAATTTTTTATTGCATTCATTGTTTTGTTTTTATTGTTTCTATTCTATTTTGTTCTGGTTGATTTTTACTATGGCCAAACTTATCTGCAGTTATTTTGAAGACATCAAAAGGCATCGTACCATTATTGATTTCATAATGTTCTTAACTCCTGTATATCCTACACTGGTTTGTTTTGATTGGTTTTATCCTGTTTTATCCTCTTTAAAATAAAACAAAAAAAAGAAAAACATAAAATCAAAGGAATTTTATGTTTCCATTTTTAGTTATGAGGGCTTTCCAATAGTCCAGCTAGACTTTTGCTTGGCATATCCTAAGGTTATACATTATTTAGAGCCAAACTAACTCTTAACTTTAAATTGTATCTGAAATTTACCATAATTTACTAAATCAATGTTGATCAAGCCTTATTGCTCATTAAAACCACTGTTGGTTAGGCCCCCTCTTGCTGCGGTGGGGGCTGACCAGTAAGTTTCCTATGTGATCAAAATATAAAGGCAGAGCTTAAAACAATGCAATAAAAGATCGTTAGTTAATATGTCGTGCATAAGATACCACTCCCTGAAATATCACACCTTAATACAATGGGTTGAATCAATAAATCTGTATCATGCTCTTTGATCATCTATCAATTTGTCATTGTCTTCAGGGCTACAGAGACAAAGATAAAAAAGTCATGGGCTCTAACAGTAAAGAACAAATAGTCCTAATATTTCTGTTTTCTGTTCTTTTATCCTGTAATCCACATTCGCATCCTCCAAGCCTTTATATATCTACACTCTTCTTGGCTCCAATCTCCTTCCCTCCTTTCAACCCCTCTTCCCCTCCTTGTTGACAGAAGGTTTGTTTTCATTCTCACAAGCCCTCCCTTGTTTTTGCACATTCTTTCAGGGGCTCTGTAATTCTGAGAGATACTCACGATTCATCATTTTAACAGCATCTTTTACTTTTAAAAACTTTAGATGAAATAATGAAGAAGAACTTGAGGGATTTTATGGTTCACAAAAGCAGTTTTATGATGTGCACGAATGTGACCCAGGACACCTTAGAACCTGGACACGGGTACAGCAAGCTGCTCCTGGGACAGCAGAGTCCCTCTGAGCACAGTTCTCGAAATCACCTCTCCCAAGGCATCAGAGCAGAAAGCCGAGGTTAGCTTCTCTGCAAAATGTTTTCAATGCTCATTTCTGTGCTTGTGAGACTAATACACAGTATAGAGTTGTGACCTGTAGCAGCATGTAGATATGTAAGTTAGTTAAAATTAAATGTAATTTAAAAATCAGCTTTGGGGTTGGGGATTTAGCTCAGCAGCATAAGCGCCTGCCTGGCAAGCATGAGGTTGTGAGTTTGATCCCCAGTACTGGCAAAAAAATAAAAAATAAATCAGCTTTACAGTTGCACTAGCCAGAATTCAAGTGTTCTTTAGACCCAAGGGGCTGGTGACAATGTAAGGGGCTGGGCAGAACTATGAAGTGACTCTCTCATTACAGATAGCTCTGCTAGATAGTGTAGCTCTGCTACACAGAGCTTTTCAAAGCTCTTAAGAAAAATTATAGCAGAGTAAGGGGAAAGCTCATGTGCAACTCCAATAATTCACCCTACTTTAAACCTCACAAAAAATAGGAATATGGTCAATAGTAAATCTTGGCCTTTTTAATTGGTGTAATGTCTATTCATTCTTAAGGAATATTTTAGAACCATTTTTACCACCTTTAACCCTGAAGTAAACACTTAGAGTGGCAGAATCTGCTGCTGGGTGGAGTCACATAACTTTTAGTTTTACCAACATGACCAAGACCACACTGTTGCTGGTTTCAATTGTATTGCAAACATTTGCCAAAAGATTTCAGTGCTGTTGCAAGCCATAGCTCAAGAGGTTACAAACTGCTTTTGCCAGGTGAGCCAAGCAGGAGGGGGCTACAGTAATAATCTAAAAACCTGTTTACATTGTGCCAGAAGTCTGCACACAGGCACGTGTATATAGCTTCTCTGACCACAGAAGCAATAATCTCTGTGGCATGTGCTGGCAGGGCATGTCAGAAAAGGGTGAGAAGCAAATGCTCAATTAGAAGATCAGTAAGCCACTTCCCAGACATATAAATGGTGGCACCTGGGAAATCAGTGAATCTTTAAATTGTTTTTTAAATAAATTTTAATCAAAACAAACTCATTGGATACATGCTTAGCCAAGAGCCTGAATTATTAAATATTTTAAAAAATGATAGATGTCTATCAAGCAACCCTTCCAAATTACACACACACACACACACACACACACACACACACACACACACACACACACACTTATGTCTGTAGGTAGCTGATTTTCTAGCAGAGTGTTTTGACCTAGCCTTTCTTATCCAATGACACTGTTAGAAAGCTGCCCACTGCCTCTCAGTAGAAATGTAAATTCAAAAGTGATTGATCGTTTCTATCCCTAATTCCTGTGATTCTCCCATCCCACTGAAAAGGCCATGAGATTAAAAACCAGATGAGTCACTCGACAATAAAAGCATCCGGACGGCAGTGGGTGTAAGTAGCATTTCAGAGGCGGGAGCGTGCGTGGGAGAGCGGTGTGATTTCACTGAGGATGAAGCCGTCCTTGGAGCTGCACCTGTCAACAGAATCTGTTTTAAAAGGTGCTTGGCAACTAACTTTAGATGGTTTAGCCGGTACTAGGGGAAGTGTTATTAGCAGCAGATAATGGAAAATAATCTGTGAAAAAGTATTTGCTTTTCTACTTGACATGCACTCTGCATGGTTTCCACCCAGAGTGGACATTTTATGATCTCATGCCTTCCTAATTTAATTACGTTGTATATTCACAGTGCTTACCAAAGGATTTTATGGTGTATTCAGAATGTTTTTCAGGGAAGAAAATTTTGATTCGTTCCAGTTTATTTGTAGTAAAGAGAAATGTGAATGATAATTTTCTCTACATGCGCAGGAAGATGCAGAGAGGCCCAGGCAGCACTGTGTAGGTGACAGCTGTGCCAGGCCACACTGTCCCCAGATGTCCGGGCATATGACAGGGAACACTTGGTGCTCCTTCCTGGGGTTCTGTGGGTGGCACCATCCCTGGAAGGTCAGATTGTGGGAAGAGACTCCTTGGACACATTCTTAGGCCCAAGGGGAAGGGACACTTAAAGGGTAGAGAGCCATGTGGTGGCTCGGTGTCTTCTGCCTGGAAATGACATCTGCTGTTTTCCATGATCCCTTTTCCAAAGCCAATTCTGTGTCCAAACAGGATGCCAGGGAAGTAGGGAGACCCCTGTCAGACAGGCAGCAACTGTTTTGAAATGTAGCAACCTCGCCCACATTGTGTCCCAGTACGTGGCTGTTGGAGGTCAGCCTTGGACCTAGATTCCAATCCCAGATCAGCTGCATTGTGACTTTTAAACAGGACAATGCACATAAAATATTTAGCTTACTGTCTGACTCTTATAAACGCTTAGTGTTAGTATTCCATAGAGTCAAGGTCTGGTTAAAGTTTTGTTCTTGCTTTCATGCTTTTATTTTAACATTTCAACACAATTTTCTATTATATCGATTAACAACTGTAGATCAAAAGTGCCCTCAGATTTCTAATAAGAACCAAAAGTGTCATCAGTTTCATATACACAGCAACAAGGAACGTAACGCGCATTTGCTCCTCATATGTTAGTAGGACTGTTGAAAGGGATGTAGAAGGACATTGTGTGTATAGTCTACTAATTAAAATAAATCTAACTTGAAAGTAGCTTGTGGTGATATGCCTTTATTTCCTACTTCTATAACAATTCATAATTGAGGTTCTTCTTTCTATTCTCCTATTCCTACAATCCTAGGAGACATTTTAAAATTTAGAATCTTGTTCTTAGTCCAGATCATTGCTCAGATCACCAGATTAGTAATCTAGTTAGGAAAATAATATTGAAAAAATAAACATTCAACAGTAGAATCCATACTGAAGAACCCAGATGGTATATCTGGAAAATCAGTTAGCTGGCATGGAATTAGTTCTAGAAATCACCCTACTATTGCTAAAGTGGTAAAATAATAATGATCAATATTCACAAGACTTCGTCAGAATTTGACTAATCGAAACTACTACAAAGTTATTGTTTAGAATATTAAAGGTTATAAAATAATAAAGGTGAAAGATCAGAAAAAAGCAAAGAACATCATTTTCACTTTTGAGATTCATGAGAGAAATTTTCTTGAAAACTGGCATTCCTTTGTTTCTGTTGACATTTAGGTTGGAGTCAGGCCTCATTTCTGGGTCAGTGACTAAACGTTCAGTGTGAAAAAGTTTCATCCATCAAAATAAAGCAGATACAATACCATGAAACAAAGCAGTCTTGCCTGAAACAGGTATCTTTTGTGCATATGTGTGTGTGTGTCTCTGTGTGTGCCTCACACGTCTTTCCAATCCAAGCAACAAAGAGAATTTTAATTTTAGAAAGGCAGAAATGTATATTTATAATATTTTTAAAAGAACTATTTGACATGCAAAGAAAATAAAAGCAATAAACACACTCATCCGACTGTCTTACCCAGACACCCACATTCAGTCTGATCTTCCAAGAGTCAGAGCAAAGTTCACCCCAAGCTACTGAGAATGCAGTGGTACCAGCAAGTTGCTAATGACCCTTTTGTTTCCCACCAATCACCCACCAATCAGCTCGGTGTTCCTGGCATCCCCTTTCAGGCCCCTCCACGCATCCTTCCTGGAGGCATCAGAGCTGGGTAAGGTCAGTGCCTATGCAAACGTCCCAGAGACGTGGATTTCCCATCTTCTCTGTCTGAGACATTTCTCCCTTTCCTTGACTTTTCTACTTGGGGCTGAGAGGTGAAGCAAGCGAGAAAAGCCCATCCCCAGGGAAGCAGTGACTTGGTGTCTCAGAATGGTCCACAGGCCCCCTAGGGAAGACCGAGAGAAGATGCTCCAGCCCAGAGGAGCGAGGTCAGCACAGCACCACCAGCTGGATTTCACTGGGCTTTCCTGTGCTGAGTGGCGGTGGGGACTTCTAACATTTACTTTTTAAGGCTGCTTCTCCCCTAAACATAAAAGTAAACAACTAAACATAAGTACAGGGGAGTTTGGTAAGATCAAAACTTCGTACTTGTTTAATATCCAGTTGTGCTCTAAGGTCTGCCACTCAGATGAGATGAAATCCTGGTGGTACCATTAAGTCTTTCTGACTAGCGCAAGAAAGGTAAGTACCAGAAAGGCCTCTGAGGGTGACAAGAGAGGCAGGAAGAGCACCACAAGAGCGTGCAAAGGGATCAATTCCATCCACTTTACAGTGCTGATTTATTATTTTATAATAATATAGGAAGGCTTAAGCACGGCTGCACTCTTTGGTGGAGGACTCATTCCATGAGAAAGCATTGTGAAATGTTCCTGTGAATGTATTTTCCAATTCTGTCCTCATAGAACGTATATTTAAATGAAAGGAGACAAATAATAAACCAGGTAAATACTTAAACTACATCAGGGTAAACAGACAAGGGAAGAATGTGCCTGTGCTGTGTACAGGGCCTGCATTCCAGGAAGAGCTGGGATCGGATCCAGCTGGAGAACTGATAGGTAGCTGGACTGGAGCAGTCTTTGTAGGGAAGAAAAGAAAGAGAAGAGGAAGGAAGGGAAGGGAAGGGAGGGGAAGGGAGGGGAAGGGGAGGAAAGGGAAAGGAAGGGAAGGGAAAGGAAAGGAAGGGAAGGGAAGGGAAGGGAAGGGAAGGGAAGGGAAAGGAAGGGAATAGAAAGGAGGGGAGGGGAGGGGAGGGAAGGGAAGGGAAGGGAAGGGAGGGCAGGGGAGAGAAGCATAAAAGAAGAAATGCTTACTTTGAGAAAAAGGAAAACTGCCAAGAGACATTGGTCACGTGTAGCACAATTTGACAGCTTTCAGCGGATGGCTGCAGCTGCTCTGTGGAGGAAGGGCCAGGTCTCCAAAGTCTCATAAATGTCCCCATTTCTCAGTCTTCTGAGGCGTCACTAATTCCCTGGAGACAGTGCCCTCCCGGGTCATCTGCGCCTGTGTTGCTGTGGGGCTCCTGGTAAAGGTGCTATTGGGAGGCGCCGCCTGGATGTGGCTCAGTCCACATCCCGGAGCTGCACCCGTGCGCCTGCTCCTCCTTTCTCTCTCTTGGTTTTCTGGCTACCACTGGTGGAACAGACAGCCGCCCCCAGCCCCGCGCCATGCACTGGAGCCTTGCAGCTGGCCAACTTGGCACAGAAGCCACTGGGAATTGAGATCCCAGGAACATGTCCTCCTCCCAACCGTGGTCCTTGGGACTTCTGTCAGCGTGACAGGGAGGTGGCCAAAATGTGAGGTTGCACAGCAAATTGTTGGCCCCTGAAGTGGAGAGAGAGAGGGCCAGCACCTAGCTGACCTGAGCAGAACTATCTGGAATTCCTGTAGGCTACATGTGGGCAGGTGTGAGAGCCAAAAAGTGCCACGTGGGATGGAGTCCCTCTCTAGTGACTTTTCCAGCCGGATCCTGACCTGTGCCTCACAGTGTGTGCCCTGCAAGGGAAGGAAAACTCTACCGAGCAAGCTTTGCTCTCAGGGAAACTGTTCACCCATGGAGGTTATGAGAGTCCAGTTGCCTGGGAGGAAAGAAACATTCAACTCCAGTCACCACAGCGGTCCTGTCCTGCCTGGAAAGGGAGGACTCAGAAGGTCTCTTGGAGCAGGCTCACTGAAGATGGAGTTCTCCTCCTGGATGATGCAAGCCTTGTTATGGTTTGGATCTTCAATACATCCCAAAGACCCACGCGCTGGTGGCTTGGATACCGGTCTGTGAGGTGACAGAAATTTAGCAACTGGAACATAGTGGAAGGGGCTAAGTTACTGGGCCCCTTTCTCTGTCTGTTTGCAGCTTCCTTGCACTATGTGAGTCTGCTGTGGCTCTCTACATCACCTTTTTAATTTGATTCTTGTCACAGCTATGGAAAGCTGAGTAACACAGCCCTGGCCTCACCTTATCTACAGATCACAAAAGTCTGATTTATAGAAGGTTATATTGCCTTATTTCATGTGTCCACCTATCAATAAAATTAGCCATCAGAGGAGGGGAATGAAAGGACCAAGAAATATGCCCTATTAAATTTGAGATCTGTGACCTTGATTTGAAGCAAGATGAGCTGGTGGGGTAGATTATTTTCTATCCATGTCCTGAAGTGGGGGTGGAGAGCTGGATTTAAACAGAAGGTGTTGAAGAAAGGGAGAATAAGAATGAAGAGGAGACCTCCAGCCAGGTGATATCCAACCACAATCCCAATGCTTGCCCCAAGAAACTAGCAAAGGAATCAAAGTAACAATTTATACTGCTCATGCCAATAAAAACTATGATGGTACATGAGTGTGAAATTAAGCACTTCAAGAGTAAAGATTCAGTCAGCTTTGAGAAGAATTTAGAGAGACGAGAGTCCGGGGTTTGAGTTTAGAATATCCTCACGGTGGAGGCAACTTCTTCAGTATTTTCATAGGACCAATTCCATAAAAATAGTCTTCCCTTATTTGAAAAGTCTTCAAATTATTCCTCCCTTTATAAGTTGCACTTATGAATAAAATTATAAGAATATTCTGCTTTAGGAAATTTTAGTACTAGGAAATTTAAAATTTACACAAAAGTAGAGAAAATAGAAAAGTAAATCTTCCAGTGCAGATCAGTAATCATCAGCTCAGCTCCACTCTGCCAACTACTCCATCACACTGCTGAGATTTGTCTGAATACTTTGATTGCATTTACTTCACAGTTAAAAAAGAAAAGCCTGCAAGTATAGATGAATTTACAAAATTAATTAATTAATATAATAATTAATTAATTAATTAATATATGGCGCATATCGGTAAATAATATATTATATTAATATATTAATAATATATTATATTTATATTATAATAATATAATATATTTACTGATATGTACAGACTAAAATGATTATATATGTTATACACTAAAATATACATTTCTAAGTAAGTATATATTCATTTAGACATGCTGTATGAAAATTTAAAATAACACATAATATGTACAATAAACTATGATATAATTACAAAATGCACTTATAAATCATATGGATCTACTACTGCAGTTAATGCTTATGTTTATATATATTTGTAAAATTAAGTATTAGATATAAGTAAGGAAATGATATTTTAAATTACTATATATAATTTTATTATTAATAATCCAAGCCGCTTTGGCTCTTGGTAAACATTAGTGAAAATTTTTCATGCATTAATAATAATTTTTGACTCACAGTTTTGAATAATATTTTGAAGTTGTGGTCCTCAATTCAATACATCATCATACGGAATTTGAAAGGAACAGCAGAGAAAGATATACATAGCCAAGTAGAGAAATTCATGACTGGCTGCATATGATGATTATGATGAGTACGTCTCTTTTCCAGCAATGAAAGGTATTCAACTGAAATCCAGCTGCTCATTTTCTATACTAACTAATGTCATTAGGTAGTTTGCAATTCATTCCAAAGGTGTTACATTTTTATAGTTCATGCAAATGCCTCAAAGCCCAATGTAGAAAAACAAAACTGATTATTTTTAGTTTTTAATTTACATGTGTAAAAGTTTGTTTAATGCTATACTTTTGCAATGAAATATACTGACAGAAACTTTAACCAACATACACATTCAAAAGAATTTCTCTGAAAATGAAATTAGATTCTATGTTTTTATAAAAAGATTTTTAGTGTAAAGGTTGTACATTCTTCAACATCTGTTAGATAATACACTGTAAAAAGCAACTTTTTATCACTAAAAATGCAGAATACTTGGCCACTTATCATTTTGAAAGAAAAATGCTTACTTTGTCTTTAACTGTGAGAGCCTATTTAAGCCCCATGGCATGAGATGAAGAAGTGAAACTCTGGATGTTAAACAGGATGGTGGTGCCAGCCTTCCTCATGCTGTTGTAATGCTGCCAGCCTGTAGCTAAGCACTTAAACCAAGCTACGTAGATACATTGCAAGTATTATGGTAGCATTTAACCTTTCTTAAAAGTACAGAAGGAGGAAGATTATCACTGTCAATCTTCCTCCCTCGGCATCGGCATCGTTGGCTTCTCTAGAGGACAATTCACTTGCTGGCCTGCAGGCTGAGGGAGGGCACGGATGTTTACTGGCATATGAATATTGAAATAACTTTATATCAAATGACTTTGACAGAAAATAAATTTCTAATGACTCTTCCATGCAACTTCTTATGTTGTGCACTTTCTGAGGTTTGCAAGCTATTTTGGAGACCTTGTGTTACAGGTTTGGAGTGAGGCTTGCATGCTGGTGTTTCAGGAGCAAGACATAGTAGTTCTTTTTTGGTTAAAGAAATAAATTTACCCAGCACAGGAAAACACTTTGAGAAGATATAATAGTGCCTCTTAAAACTCCTAGGAAGAGTTGTGATCAAATCTCCTGAAGAGTTTGATCTTCTTCCATCCCAGCACTATTAGTTAACTCCACTGACAAACAGCATCAAGTTCCCTTATTTCTGTGCAGAATTCCAAGTCCTGAGCACAGGGCTATGCATGGTCCGACCTAGATGGGCAGTGCATCCAATCTACAAACTTACGGATGGAAAGAGGATCTTCTATCAGAAACATAACTGCTAATCGTCTAACTGAAGAGAATTGAATGAGGAGACTGTCTGTCAAGATGGGCAGAGATGGGGCAAACTGTTCCAAGGCTAGCAGTGGTAGACCTGAGGAAGTCACAGGAAAGAGTGACATCTACTGCAGGAAGAAAGCTGTGATATCGGAGCCTGTCAGGCTCAACAGGCTGTGTCCTGTGCTTAGAGAAAAACAGCCACCTCCAAACCTTTCTGCCACCATGGTGGAGGCAGGATAACTGATGCTTCTGGCTGTCCTACTCCAATTGCCTGTTGGTAACTCATTAGAAAACTCAAAGAAAAGTGAACACACATTTTGAGTGGCCCATGCTGTCTGTAGACGTTAAATGCACTGGCCAAGGAGCGGAGGGCAGAAGGGAATAAAGATGAAAGACAAAGAGCCAATAGAATATCCCAGCCCAGGGACCAAGCTACTATTTTAAGACTACTTAATGTTTTAATACTGAGGAATGCAGAAGGGACAGAGGGCTTGTCAGTAACTAAGTGGGAGATTCAATAGCTTGGGTAAGAGAAAATAATTTGCATTTGCTATGGTTGATACATGGTGTCAACTTGAGAAGTATAGAAGTTTAACTGAAAGACTCAGCAGGAGCAGGGTTCTTATTTGTAAATATCCTCAGCCTGTGCAAGAGGAGGGCACAGAGATTTTGTGAGTGTTACACCCTCCCTGGAGAGGGGCTGGCCTATGTACTATAAAGGAGGAGAAGAAGCTTGTTTCCCCCTCTTTTGCTCTGGCTGCTGCCTTGAAGTGTTGTCCCTGCGCCATGCCACTCTGCCTTGGAGCCTGCTGATTATGGAGCGAAACCTCCACAAATGGCGAGCTAAATAAACCTGCCCTTCCTTCATTTTGGGTGTTGGGTGTTTTGTCCCAGCAAAGAGAGAAAAGTAACTGAGACAGCATTAATGAGGTGGGAATTAAAGAAATAATTTACAGGACACATAAGATTTTTTTTTTAAATAGAGATGACTGGGCAGCTGACTGGCTATGATGAGAATCAAAAAGAAAAGTTTAGAAAACTGTCTTTCAAGTAGATTAGTTTCTTCAAAGTGCTACTCATAGTGAGGGAAAAAGTAGAAAGTTTAAAGTCAGGAAGCATTGGCAGGAATGGTCGGGGAGCAAAAACTCAACCAAGTGACCACCAGACAATATCTGGGACTTCAGTTTGGTGACTAAGGGAAGTGTTATTTAAAGATGTGTGGCCCTTGGGTGAGAACAGAGTACACAGTACCAACTAACCAGCCTAGGAGCAAGTCTGGCTTTGAGCCCCCTGGCCCAGCTCTTTGAGATTCTACCATTCTGACTCCCTCGAGGAAAGACATTATGGTATTTTCCACAAGGGCACACCATTTTTCTGACCTGTAAGCGGTACCCACTAAGAGAATACAGCACAAAGTATACATTTCTTGTTGATGTTATATATTCAGCCTAAATTTTCTCTTTTTTCCTAATTTGAAGACCATTTTAACTACAAGATGGATTCCCTAATAAGCTTGGATTGAACCATTTTGCAAGGCTGCCCTTGCATTTATATCAAACCCATCTGGGTTGGGACGATGCTCTGCCTGCTGAATTTGTGTTCATAGGATTCAGTGGGCCTCACGATAATGAGGATGCAGCTGCCAGATACAAAGATGCACAGTTCATTGTCCTATTCCTCCCTTAGTCCCTCAGAGCAGACTCGAAGACAGCCTACTTGTTACATTCAGATGAAAATGTTTTCTTTTCCTTACAATACTTTTCAGAGAATTGAGTTTATTTTGCAAACTTCCCGTGGACTTTGCACAGCTGAATCCACAGGGTGAAGCTGTCTTTCCAAACCAGTTAGGTAACAGCTAGGAGGCTAAAGACACAAAAGCATATGGCCTTGTCATTGTCACAAGGAGTGCATGAGGACAGTCTTTTTTATCTTTTAAAGACTTTTGAAATGTAACCTAAGTCTTATTGGAACCTTCTCTGTAAATGTGTCATTGCACCTAATTTAAAGGCTCTGTGTGGTGTAATAGTACCCAGCTCAAAATAATACACTTGCCAGCTGCACAGTCCCCCTGAACAGCTCATGGCACTGCTGAAAATCTTGCTCCTAGAGCCCATTAAGCTCCTGAATTAGGGCATACAGAGAGTGGCTGCTGCCTGAGTTTTCCCATTGTGCTCAAGGACTAGAAAGTGATAAGGTTAATGAGACTTTGTATTGATGTGGAACCATTTAGAGTAGAGCCGGGTCTCTGTGATCACTGCCTTACAGGTGCTCTAGTGATTTCCAAGTGTTAATAAGCTTACAAGAGCACTTAAGGGGAAAAGGTCTAATCTTGATAGAAATATCATGTTTCAAGAAAATGTGTTGTATGTATTTGAAATCTCAGTGTGATCAATCACTAACTGCCTTTGGTAAGAGTGTGGGAACAGTCTTGTTCTCCTGTGTGAAGAGGTCAAGATAAATGTGATTGTCAGAAACATTTTTTTCTCTACAGGGCTTAAGAGGTGGTTGCATGCAAGATCTGCTTACCAATAACCTACAGTGCAGAAAGATGATCCTTCCTAAGATTTTGGAGTCCTAGGATAAAGATGCATAATGCAGCTTCAATTCTCCATTACCCCAGGTTCCCTGAAATGGACTGTGTTTGAAATGTTACAAAGTATTAGATTTGGGGAAATGGGTTCTCACAGGTCTTTTGCTAATATTTTGACACTCATTTGTTCCTTTACACCTTCAATAGACCTGATAATTGTGTAATTCTCAACTCTTCTTGCATTTAAAAATTAAAATTACCTGTTAACTTTAAAAAAAAACAATTCTACATATCTTAATTTCACCCTTGGGGATTCAGTAGGTCCAGTATGTATATTTGCATTTTCTGTGTGGATATTATGACCATTAATCATTTCATGTTAATGTCACCGGATTGACATCTAGTGGTTGATAGAGCAGAGTTGTAGGTCTGTCTGTGGATGACTGAACTGTTGGGTACTGACTGAGAGGGGTAAGACCTACCCTGAATACAGGTGGCACCAGGCACACCCTACAGCAGAGCTGTGGACTGGGTAGGATGCAGAGGTAGAGACAAGTTATGCCATTTCTGAAGACTGTCAGTCTTCATTCACCACTTCCTGTAAAGTCCCATCTCTGTTTTCATCAGCTTCTAGTGCAGAGTTCCACCCGGGATTTTACAGTGAGCTTGCAGACCGGGCTGCTTCCTTGATCATCCTGGTCCTCAGCTGGCATCTTCTTGGGCTGAGCAGTTGCTGCGGTCTCCATGAGCCAGCACACAGACAGCCACTGTGGATCCTATAACCCCCTCCAATCCTGTCACCCTTGCTATCAAATGCTCTTGAATAATTATACAATCATTTCCCATTCATTCTGTCCCTCGCTCTATAGAACCTTAACTAATGCAAATATAATATTCTTAATCAAGTAGATGACAAAATGATGCTCATAAATGTACAGTGAGTATGTTTAAATCATTCTGCTGGAGGGAGAGAGATAGGATAAGCCACCATTGGATAATTCAAATTGCTGTGATTTCTCTGCCTTCTCCTTCTTCCCTCCATCAGCTCCTTGTGAACCTGGGTGAGTTGAAGGGGAATCTGCCTGGCTTAGTCTAAGGGCTTTAGCATTTTGAAGGTTTATAATGTTTAAATAATGATTGAACTAAGTGTGCAAGTTTTAAATCTGTACCTCTATACGATGTGTCCTGTTCACTCCTTAAGAAGATTGCTACAAGTAAGTGAGCCAGTGCTAGTCAGTGTTACTTGAAGGACTCCAGTGTCCAGTGACTCTTTTGGGTGCCCCACACATATGAATATGTCTACATAAATAGAAGCAATCTCACAAGGTGGAAACTAAACCTATGTGTATCATAGAATAAGACACTGGATCCTTAGAGTTTAAGAAACTTCCCCATTTCCTGATGAGTACGGGTGGACCTGGCATTTCAACCTGATCCCTCTAGAACACAAGTTTCTAACAACCACCCTAGGCAGTGGTCAGCTTTCTCTAGGATGCCATGTTTGAGGCTCCATCTCACCTGACTCTGTCCGGCAATATAGTATGAAGACAGTCAGAGACAATATGCACAGGAGTGAATTTGGTACTATTCCATGGCACACTGGATAACATTTATAGGCACTGAAATTGTCATATAATTTTCATGCAAATATATTATTTTTAATTTTTGAATGCATAAGAATATAATCATTGTTTGCTGGCAAACTCTGCAAACACAGGCAGTAGGGATATTTGGAGTCATGGGACACTGTTTGCCAATATCTGGATGGCACCATGTTGTCATTTCTCCTCTGAAAGTTTTGAGGCCCTTTAGTGTAAGGAGAAGAACACACATCTCTGCTTCAGCTTTGCTTGTTTTTCAATTTATGAAACTTATAAATCCTGAATCAAATTCCCTATGTATTCATACACAACTCACTCACATTTTTAATGAGTAAAAATACGTGCAGGTAAATCCAATTATGCAAGTAACCATAAACTTTAAAGGAACAGGTGAGCTTTCAAAGTTTCAACACTTTAAAATAAAGCAGATATTTGCAGAGGAACTCCATGGCCATGTTTTTTTGATGTCAGAACCACACAAAATATTGAAATTGCAGATTTGTGAGCTTATAAAATTAGCCTTTATATTCATTCCATTATAAGCTATAATATTACCAGAATTCCAGAGTGATAAGATTCTGGCAAACCAGGATACCAGGTTCTGGCATATTAATTAAATGATATTTGGTCTAAAAAAATGCATTGATTTTACCCCGGGAATGTCAAATGCTAAGACCACAGGGCTGGATCTACCTGCCTCCTTGCAGTTTTTCAGGCTATGTGCTAAGCCCTCCTGCCTATTTTCTTCTCCTGTCCATCAATTCTTGGTCACAAATATTTCAGCTTACTCTTTACTTCATTATATCTTATTAATAGCTTGATATAATTGCAAAGAGATCTTACTAAGAGTTCTTCAGCGCAGGCTGGGTCTACACCACCATCCCTCTCTGCTCAGTTTGGTAAAGGTCCTATCTTGCAATGTCCCACTAGATTCTATCCCTACCTGATTATTTTCTGCAGTAGCCTCTGCTGGCCTTTGTCTCGTTACTGACACAGTTCATGGTTTTCCGCTCTGGCTTGACTGACTCATGGCTTTACTGTTTCCTCATCTTTATCTCAAGTCATAAATACCTACTTTCATGAATGTTCTTAATGAAACATACGTGGCTCTGATGATAAATAATCAGGTGTGCCAGTCCGCTCACTCACTGAGGCTCACTTAAAATATGCCTTGAGCTGTGTGTCATGGCAAGGACCATCCCTCACACCGAGAGATGACGAGCAGTGTCCCTGGCTTGACCCACTGGAGACCAACACTGCTTTTCACAGTTGTGTCACCTGTGTCAGACTTGGCAAGTAATTTCTCCCTAGTTAAGAGCATTTATAAATGATTGTCACTATTTTTTTAACAGTAGTCCTTTTGACTCCATTTTTATCCTTTCATGACCATGAGCACATTTTGAAGCTTCACCTGCTCTTTGCAGCAAGGAGAGAGTCGATCTTCACACCTTCCTGCCCATTATCCTTAGGAGGTCCCAGACCTGAGGGCTGAAAAGCACAACAGAGTCTGCAGTGAACAGCAAGACCACTCAGAAGACCAAGTTAAAAAGCATGTTAAAGGCATACATCCACAATGATGCTTGAAAAACAAAAAGCATACAATTAAAGATTTTATTGCATTAAATTTTTAATTTACCTCTTTCTGCAGGCCTACTTCTATATCTGCTGCTCTCAGCTGCCAGTGTGCAGCAGGCTGGAGTAAAATGTTACCAGATAACGGATTACTGAGAAGGCACGTCGTGAATGGTGACTGTGTACAGCAGGCAGTGGAGGCACAACCTGCAGAAATGCTGCCCTTGCCAGCCAGGGTAAGTGGGCAACTACAAATAACCTGTGAGCTGGTTTCCCAGCATCCTTTGCTGCTGGAATCAACCTGGCTCATTAATGTTCTGAGTAATGCTGTCTCCTTGAACCTCACAACAACAAAATAGAGATAAGAAATAGCTGTCTACATATGGAGTTTTTAACATGCTTAAAGCTCTGAAAATGTCACTTCCTGATCAGAAAATCTATCATCTTGCATCAAACTAGACTACTAAGTGCTCGAGTTAGATTTTTAGAGGTGCATTTCCATTGGTCTCTACTTCCAACATTAATTGGGTGGATGAGTGATCTAAATTTCTGATAAACATTGCAGGTATTTTAATTCAGAGGGCCTGGGATCTAAGAAGCAGAAAAAATGACAGTTCCACCAAGGAGAATAATGTACAAGTGACACAATCTGGCAGCACACATGCTCTGTGACCTGCCTCAATCTACCTGTCTACTTCTGTCAGGGACAAATGGTGCTTGAAGCCTTGCTGGGCCAGTAAGATCCACGTCACGCTAAGGGACCTTCGTCCAGCCGTGGCAGTGAGGTTAGTGGAGTTGGAGCAGGACCAAGCTCGTGACTTGATAAAAAGCATTAGTATTTAGCAACAGACCCATACTGTTGCAGGCAGCTGAGTTAGTTAGAGATATTATAGGGAGTGAGACAGAGCTAGGTCCTCAATGGAGCCAGTGCAGACACCTGGAAACTGCTGGGGAGATAGACACCTCCTGCTGTGGGCCAGACCTCAAGACAAAGAATAGATGAATGTACATCCTAAAGACTGATATTCTAATTAGTTCCCTCTCACCCCGGAGCCACCACCCCATCTTTCTAGGGGAAAGGTCACAGCCCCAAGAATGCCCGCTTGCTACATGACTTGCTTTCCCATTTGTCCCTAATGTAATCAATTTTACCTTATTGGCTAACTATAGTTATGTCTTATTGGCTACCTACAGTTACGTCTCACCTCATGCCCATCTGCCTTGTGAGCTCCCAGTCTTCCCCCACCTTGAACCCATGGTTTTACTCTATAAAGGTCCCTGGAAAAGACAGAGTCTTGGGCAACCCTCTTGGGACCCCATTCTGTCTCTCTCCAGACAGAAGCTTTCTTCCTTTCAATAAATATATTCTACTCCTCACCTCCGTTGTTCCTAAAATTCATTCTTGGATTCCAGAGAACACGAACTCATACGAGACATAGTAGTTTGGGAGTTTCATTCCCCTATATCAATACTAGCAAGTCACACCCTGGCCTGTGTTTTTCCTCCAGGAATAATTGGTGTTCTTTCTTTAGTTTACATTTGGAGAATATAGCAAGTAAAGAGAAAAGCACATAAAAGACCAACATCTTTTATGTTGTGATGCTCAGTGTATGAGCATCACAAAGGAAACCCTGAAGGGACTTACATCCAGGTTCAGAGTCCAGCTTTGGCATCATTTCAGAGCCTTCTTCATACCCCTCTCCATCCCTCCTGCTTCCCTGCCTTCTGGGTGCCCACTGCGCTCACTTCTATGGTACTTACATCCTTATTAATGCAGATCGCTTCACCACATAATCCTACATACATCCACAATCAGGCTTCCCTAACAAATACCCAGATGTGGGTGAGGGGAGCCTGCATAATCATATTTATTTTCTCATGGCCCTAGACACTGGGATCAAGATGTGAGCACGTCAGTACCTAGTGAGAGTCTTCCTTGGGTCTGTGTTCACAAAAAGACAGGAGCCTGAGTCCTTCCCTCCAAGGCCACTCATCACTTGAGGAAGGGCCCCATCCTCATGAACTCATCTGGACCTGAATATGACTAGAGGCTACATCTTCAAACACTGCCCCACTGGTGATTAGGACTTTAAAATGTGAATCTGGAAGGGATAGAATTCAGCCCATGGTAATAAGACTGTTTATTGTTAATTATATTTGAAAATAATATAAATTAATTTACATAGTATATATGCATCCTGTTTTTACTCAGTAATCACATCTGTAAGGTTCATTTATGTTTTTGCTATAATCAATTTATTTTCAATGTTGTATGCTCATTAATTTATATAATGTGCATGTATCCAGGTTTTGCTCAGAATCATGTCTGTAAAATTTATTTATATTCTTGTTATTATGAATTTATTTTTAATGCTGCAGTGTTTTTCAGTGCTGTGTGGTTTTTTATAGAAGCCTTCATTTTGAATTAATATCAAATACCATTTGTGAATTATACTTAATTTGGATCTTCTTATTCCATATAATTTTATATAGGTGTGTGTGTGTGTGTGTGTGTGTGTGTGTGTGTATTCTTCTTGGTTTCTGGCTATTATCAATAATAGTTATATAGACATATTTATACATATATATAACTGTACTGCTGGTCACATTTCTTTATTGCATGTATCTTGCTATGGAAATATTGGGTTATTTGGTAACTGTATTTCCAACTTGTGGTAGATAATTCCAAGTTA